>WBNM01033613.1:40110-83764 GCA_013399055.1 Ramphastos sulfuratus | reverse complement strand
TCCTTATAGCAGAGCTATAATAAATTCAGAGCTCAGAAGAACCCAAAAGCAAGAGAAGGAAACACCAGATGGTTTCTCTTCAGACCTCTGGGGACCTGGCAGCCTGTCACTCCAGGGAGGATCCAGCCATTCAGCCTTCAGCCAGTTCTAGCCATGAAATTATAAGGTCATAGGGAATTTTTTTCTCTCTCTGTGCACTCCATCATGAGCAGTGAGAAGAGCTGCTGGGCTCTGGATGCTCGCCTCATATAATATGTTACACCTGGCCTGCCTCTAAGGAGGGGAATAGACAGAACCTATAACTCACAGGCTCCTTCTGGCAGGATGCAGGCAAGCTCTGGCAGCTGAAATGTCAGACTGAACACACAACTTCCACTCATTGTACACCTGCAAACCGAGCCTCGACGTAGAGCACCATCGAGCTGCTTTGTTCCTGTGCAAGTCTCTGGATTGAAAACCTTTGCGTGGATGTGAGGGTCAGGTACAGCCTAACTCAGACAGGCAGCAAGCCAGGAAAATGAAAAAGGAATGCAAGTTACCCTCTGGGCCCTTGTTTTGTTTACAAAGTGCAAATGAAGCAGAAGTTACTGCTTTTTCCTACAAATCTTGCCTCGGGAACATTTATAAAATTCTGGAGTCTTCCTGTATTGCATTTGAGGAATCACAACCTGGATCCCCTGGCAGTCAGCTGGCTGGAAACATTACCTCTCTGGGACTTTCAAAAGAAGGAAAGAGGTTGTTAAATCTATTCTGATGTGCAACAGGTTCCTCTCTGAGTTCTTGTCTGTGAATCTGCTTCCTCTGAACTTCAAAAAATGATTCAGTATTGAAGGAAACTGATTCACTTTTAACACAATGAAACTTAAACTCCAAAGCAGCCTGCTGAGTGGCTATGCAAAGTCTTCCCAGTTCTTCTTCCTTGAGGCAGACTCAGGGTTAAAATTCCCAAGGGCCACAGAATCGACCTCATTCCTGAAACTGGTGTTATTGAAAGAACTTCTTCTTGCAATGCTGTTTGTGATGATGGGAGTCAGAGACTGACATCAGGGATAAAGAATCATAGAATCTTTTGGTGGGAAGAGACCCTTAAGATCATCAAGTCCAACCATTAACCCAGCACTGCCAGGTCACCACTAAACCATGTTCCTCAGCAACACAACTATATGTCCTTTAAATACTTCTGAGGATGGGGACTCCACCACTTCCCTGGGTAGCCTTTTCCAGGGCTTTACAACCATTTCAGTGAAGAATTTTACCTTAACATCCAAACTAAATGTCCACTGGTGCAAGATGAGACTGTTTCTTCTCATCCTACCACTTGCTACCTGGGAGGAGAGACCAACCCCCGCCTCACTACAACTTTCTTTCAGGGAATTGTGGAGAGAGGTTAAATAACCCCACTTTCCTCAGCTGCTTCTCACAAGACTTGTGTTCAAGACCCTTCACCAGCTTCAATGCTCTTCTTTAGACACACTACAGCATCTCAGCTGAATGGAATTTGAATCTGGGCTTGGATCTACATTGTTCGAACAGAAGCCGGTTCCTACACAGCACGGAGTGGAAGCGGGAAAGCAGACATTTGTTTGGTGAAGAGATGGGGATTCTGCTGTGCTCTTAATCAGATGAAGCATCAAAACTCACCTCAGGAGCTGGGGCCCTGTGAATACAGGGACTTTACTCCATTCTTTGGAAACAGCAGGGTGCCTCATCTGCAGGCAGGAAGCAGTGCTCCACAAGGGGGGTTGAACAAACAAGGTGCTCACATCACCTGCCTTCTTACCAAAACCTTCCTGCCTGCCAGCTTCCATCTCCAGGATCAGACAGCAGCACTTGCCCTGCATGCGGTGGATACATACCTTGGTTAATGCGGGGAGGTTGAATTCTTTGTAGGAAACTTCAAAGGGCTTCACTGCATTGTCCTGCTAATGACTTGTGAGCATATTATCAGCAGTGTCTGCTCTCCCCATCGAGCTATTGTGTTCACTGTGGAATAAATGCCTGTGTAGCCATCTGACAATGCAAGGCAAGCACAGGAAAGCGAAGCTTACTTCCAGAAACACCTTTTTTCTGTTTATAATTTCCAGGCTAGAAACGCAAGCACTTATGCAATATACACCTGCTTATACAACAGGCACCTAAGCAGTCAGGCACCTCTCTGATCTGTCATACCTGTACACATCCATGTTCAGGAATGTAACTCTTTCTCTAAGAACTCAGTTGACCCTGAACGTGGGCATAGGTGGTGGATGGGAGATTTCTGCAGGCACAGCAGGCTGGCTAGGGCTGCTACACATCTCCAGCTGCATTTTCAAGTCACCTTGGAAAACACTTGTGAGCAAAGAAAGAGGATAGGATGACCACAAAAACAGGCCATGCAGGGAACATTTATAAAACATTTCTAACTTCCACCCTCTGAATGTTTTGTAAAGGTGAGGAAATTGCTGGTCAAAAAGAGATTCCATACACCAGCTGTCAGGATGGGCAAGCATCCATTGCTTGTGGACAGTTTAGAATCATAGGATCATAGAATGGTAAGGTTGGAAGGGACCTCAAAGATCATCTAGTTCCAACCCCCAGCCTATAGGCAGGGACACCTCCCACTAGTACAGTTTAGTAGTTTTAACTAACATAGGATTAGAAACAGCACCACTTTCTTGTGACAGAGAGAGGTAATGGTGGTAAATGTGTCTTAAGAAGACACACTGAAGAAAAGGAAATAGCTATGTAGAAAGCTGAGTATTCTTTGGGTACCCACTTCCAACATCTCCAGCATGCTCTCTACTCTTGGGCAACCCTGACAGAGGCAGCCCTGATAGCCCTTCTGTTTATACTTGTGACAGCAACTCATTGTCTGCTGCTATCCTGTATATCAGTCAGCAATGGGTGGAACAGTAGCACTAGAAAACGTAATGAGCTCTATAGCAGTCTCAGGGCTCAAATGAAGGTTGCAATTTCACACCCCATTCTCCTCTTGCAGCAGATAATGGTCACTTCAAAGGTCTGTATTCTCAAAAGATCTCCATTTGAAATTCACGACTAAGCTGCCCTGCACCACTTTGCCCCTTAAATATATCAGCAAATGTCTCTGTGTTACTGTGATGGTTTGGGAGTTCCCTGCCTCCCCACACACTTTGTAAAATCCCCCAGACTAGACTCAGCCAGCTGGAAGTTAAGGACTGAAGCTCTATTTACAGCTCAGCACAATGTACAAGCAGAGATATACACAATAGAGAGGAATAGTTACAGACATAGACAAGTTAAAGGCAATACAGAAACACAATTCCCCTCCCAGAAATCAGAGACCCCAGGAGGGGCTCCCAACCACCCTTCCACCTTCTTCCCACCCCTCTGCCTTACCCCAGGGTCTGGCTTACACGCAAGGTGAGTCTGCAGGATAGGCAAGGGGGGTTAGAAGGAAAGTGGTTAGTGAGGATAGCAGAGAGGAGAAGGCAAAAAGCTAGAGAGACTGAGACTCTCTGAGCCTGAGAGACTCTGTCTTATCTATGTTTTGTGTTCTTATTCTTATCCATCTCAGCAAGCCTATGAGTGAAGCAGACATCAGCAGTGTTTTCCTTTCACAGCCTATAATATAATTTTCTCCATTAAAATATTCCAATTAGCCTCAAACCAGCACAGTTACCACACCATAAACCAGACTCCAGAGCTGAAGAAGATTCCCCACATAGCTATTGGGATGATCAAACCACTCTCTCAGAGAAGCTGTTTGGTGGTGTCTGATCGACCCCTTGCTTGGCTTTAGATGAGACCTACCAGAAGATTCTATGGCATGGACATTCTGCCTCAGTGCCAGGGACTTGCCTGTTGCAGAATCACAAAGTGAGCTCAACTGAGGCTTAATTTCCTGCTTTCTCCAGGGAAGGAAAAGCACTGCAAAACATACAACTGCTGGTGACAAGAAAATTAAAGCAAAACAACCCAAAATCTCCCTGAAGGAAGGAAGTATTATATTTCTCATAAACAGCAATCATTTTCCCTAAAAAGGGCATTTCATAAGAGATAAGCAGTAGGCAGAGCTTTCCCACTGATCTGATGGCTGAGTTTCACCAGCCTGGAAAGACTATACAAATGTCTAACCAGGGTGACTAGAAAGCTGTTCACTGAGTCTTCCCTTTTTTTTTTTTTTTCTCCCAGAAGTATCAACATAAAAGAAAACAGAGCCTGGAAATGGGACAGATTCACTGACAAAAAGACTCTGGAGTAGCTAAGGCTGGTGCTTGATGGGCAGCTGAGCCCTTTTCACAGCCAGAGAAGGGTCCTCCTTGCCTCAGCACTGCCCCAGGCTTGCTGGGCTCCTCACTAAGCCAGTCCTTGATAGCCCAGAATATAACTATCTGTCTTTTTGCTGCATTAATGAGCTGGATGGGCTCAGATGAGAACCAGAGTTGATCCAAAGTAAACAGCAACATCACAGATCCAAAAGAAAGAAGGCAATGAGCAAGAAGTGGAGCTTTTTTAATTTGAGGAGGGGTGGACACATCTAACACCAGACTGGATGTCTCATAAGCATCATTCATCATTTGTGCTTTGTAGACTTGTATGGGTATCATATCCCATTATCACATCCTGCCCCTACCACTGACACCAGCTGCAGCAGTTATTTCTGTGATGCCACATCATCATTTCCTGGTGGGTTTCTTTCACAAAACCTGCATCTGCACCATCAAAGTCCACATTTTAGAAGTGAGCCTTTAAGTGACTCACCCCATTTCAAGATTTCAAGTGCTACTGTCTGCCACCAGAATACTCTCTGTGCTTGGAATGGCTCTCTGCTGCAAGCTGTGCCATTATGGAGGGATGTCTTCTCTGGGTGATTAAAGACCTAATTGTCCCAAATACATTACTGGCCTCATAGAATCCAAGGAAATCAAGTTCAGCTGCCTCCAAAAGTCAGAGTTTTAAGCCAAGGTAAGCCCCTAGGTAGTTGTTTTAATTAAGTCAGTCATGGAGGTAGTTTTACAATCTAACTGTGCTGAAGAACTACTTCAGTGGCTTACTAGCTACTTTCTTTGGTTGCTCTCCATGCAGAGGCTCCATCTCTTGCACTAAGAGTGAGCCAGTAAAAAAAGGGACTTTAGGAAGAGAGGAAACAAATGACAAGGCTCATGAGCTCAAGGTTATCTTACAGACAAGCCTGCTTTCCTTGACTGGTGGCTCGTCTTCTCTCTCGCCTGCTTTTGTGGTTGATGTCAGGTACTGGGAAGCTCTTTTTGCAGAGTTTCCTGACCCCATTCCCTGAACATGTCAACAAGACCTGCTGCCTCCTCCCTCAGGCTTCTCATGTCTCCCTGCTGCCCTCAACCTAGAGCCGTTATCTCAGGACTTCCCAGAACTGACAAAAGTCCCTGGCCTGGTCTAGCCTTTGGTCTTCCTCTCCCAGCCCTCACCAAGTAATTCTAAGGGCTCCTCAAGGACCTCCTCTGGGATGTCTCCAGCCTGCCCCTAGGGCAGGTCCGGCAGCAGACATGGGAGGATAATCCTTTTTATACTGTCCTGGGGCATCATCACTGCTGTTGCCAGGTGATGGCCCTGTGGCAGCACCCACCAGGCTCTCCAACCACCCATTGATGTCAATATCAGGCATTTTCCACACTACCACACACACCAATAAGAACTCCAGTGCCAGGAGTATTTCTGATCCTGCTTTTGGCAGAGGTGTTGGACTCAACCATCTCAAGCCCAGCCCTCGATGCTCCAGCCCNCAACCTAACCATTCTATGATTCTATGATCCCTGGAGGTCCCTTCCAACCTCTCACATTCTGTGATCCTGTGGTGCAGCATTTCCAATTTTTTCTGATCCCAAATTCCACAAATCCTTAACAAGCTTAGCCAGTACAGCCTCACAACACAAAATTATCCAGGAGAAAGTGAAGCATTTTACCCAGTCAGGTAGTATTGACCTGGAACACAGACTTCAAGCTGTGCTACTCCCTATCTGTGTATGTCCATGTATCTTTAATAATGAATCTTTGCCTTCCCCCTGGCCACCTCATGCACTGATTCAGCCAAAACAGGTTTTCAACACTCAGCAGTAAAAAGTTTTGAAATGCACTTAGTATTGTGAAAGACTTCACAGGCAAGTCTGGATTCCTTTAGTCTCTGGGTTTGTGTCTGAGCCTCTAGGACATGCCTTTGCTGTAGCTCCTTCACTCTAAAATCTGAAAGACTGGTTTGTTTTGGTTTGGTTTGGTTTTTTTTCTCTTCCTTATGACATCCTAGAACCTTTATAAAGCTGGGCCTTAAAAAAAGGGCCAAATTTATCCAGATGTTGTCACCATATGGACATTTTCTTTGGCAGAAAAACTGTTTTAAGTGCTTCCCCCCATTCTCTGCTGTCCTTAAGCAGTTTGCCATGATTTTCATTTGTCTCTCTGCAATGACTTTGTGTCCCTGGTGTGAAACAGCTCCCAGGACACCTAGAATCAATATGAACTTTTTAAAAAGTGGGTTTTACCTTCTGTGATCTGTCTTTGCACAGTGGCACCACTGACAGTTGTCCAAGCCAGCTCCAGCACAGCACAGGAAGGACTGGCCAGTCACTGCTGCTGCCCTGGCTGCAAAGGAAACCCTGGTTGGACAAACAAGTGCACAGGAGTCTGGGGGGCTTTACAAGGTTTCATGGCTCCTCTGCAGACACAGGGGTAACATGCAAAGCCCTACCCACTGCAGGACCCTTGCACACACTCTACATGTCACTTTTCATAGCCTCTCCCAACCCTTGCACACACTCTACATGTCACTTTTCATAGCCTCTCCCAACCCTTGCACACACTCTACATGTCACTTTTCATAGCCTCTCCTGACCCTTGCACACACTCTACATGTCACTTTTCATAGCCTCTCCCGACCCTTGCACACACTCTACATGTCACCTTTCATAGCCTCTCCCAACCATTGTACAATCTAGTCATGTCTTGTTTCCTTGACTCACATATCATGCCTAGGTGAGGGCAGCCAGCATCTGGGGAGCACAAGCCCTATGAGGAGAGGCTGAGGGAGCTGAGGTTGTTTAGCCTGGAAAAGAGGAGGCTCGGGGTGACCTCATTGCTGTCTACAACTGCCTGAAGGGAGGGTGTAGCCAGGTGGGGGTTGGTCACTTCTCCCAGGCAACCAGCAACAGAACAAGGGGACACAGTCTCAAGTTGTGCCAGGGGAGGTCTAGGCTGAATGTTAGGAGGAAGTTCTTGACAGAGAGAGTGACTGGCATTGGAATGGGCTGCCTAGGGAGGTGGTGGAGTCCCCATCCCTGGAGGTGTTGAAGCAAAGCCTGGATGGGGCACTTAGTGCCATGGTCTGGTTGACTGGATAGGGCTGGGTGATAGGTTGGGCTGGGTGAGCTTGGAGGGCTCTGCCAACCTGGGGGATTCTATGATTCTATGGGGAACTTGTGTTTCAAGCTATAGAAAAACCCAATAACCCTGAACATCCACTTGGAAGCACCACCTGAAATTACATGGACTTCTGAATCCTGTGCACTTTGGTCTGAGCAGACAGCTGGGAATAAAGGAGGATGAGACTTTCCTAAGGCTCAAAGCACCTCTGTGAAAGCTCTTTCCTTGGAAGTGTTGACATCTTCCACTTTGTTTTCAGATTGACTTTATTTACCTCAATAAACCTTCTAGTTAATAAATGACTCTCTGTGACCAGAGTAGTAGTTAATCTGCTTGATACTGTTGTAGCATTCAGATAAGTCAGCATAATGTCCAAGCCAAGATGAATACACAAGTTTGGAATGTTTTGCTTGCTCAGATACAAAAAAAGTCTCCAAGGATCTGCTCAGTGGCCTACTCCTGTATTAACTCACATCTCAGTGCTAGCTAACAATTAATGGGAGAAAGACAAGTGCTGTGGGGTGCCCAGAACAAGGTCCTGGGTTGAGTAGGTGCTGCAGGATGCTCAGAACAAGGTCCTGGGTTGAGTATAGCAATCACTGTCACTGTCAAGCTCTAAACCACTGTTTTGGTTTGGTTTTTTTTTAATGCTGCATTATCTGCTTTAAGATTTTTTCATAGAATCACAGAATGGTAAGGTTGGAAGGGACCTCAGGGATCATCTAGTTCCAACTCCCTGCCATAGGCAGGGACAGTTTTAAATTAGCTATTTACTGTCAGGAATCTTTTGGAGCTTCCTTCCCAAATAAATAAGGAAATCCTGCTTTGAAGAGGCTGGGGCAGTGTTTGTCATATGGGTTTTATTCCCAGACACTTCACTTCTTGTTTTGCAAACCGATGTCAGCTTGAGCTTAACTTCAAAAATCTGAGTGAGGAAAAGCGAAAAACTTAGCCCCAAGAGTCAATATTCTGCAGCTCTGTGAAGTACACTGCAGTTTACTTTTAGTTAGATATTGTTATAAATGTTTTTTTTTTCCAGTTAAATATTACACAGCTCTGGAGTAGGCATGATGAAACTAAAAGGCACATTGACACCTTCACTTTCTATTCCTCCTCAAGCCCTTTATATTTAGGGAGTTTCAGTCCTGTGCAAGCCCAACACAACACCTTTTACCTGACAAAATGTGTCATGTGTAGGCACACCAGGCCAATGCAGGCTCCATCCCTGTGGCAATCTCAGCACACAGCTGGTTTATTACTCTGTGTGCCAGCAGCTGTGGGGAGCTTCTGCTCCCCACTATATAACAAGCAAAAGCAAACTCCCTTTGCTGCTTCTGCTACTAAAAACACAAACTGACCACTGAAGATCCAGGTACACAAAAAGGTAGTTCTCTAACTACACTGTCATGCTTGCAGGACATCTATAACATAGAAGTGTGTGTATTTTTTTATCACCACTGTAATATTCACTGAGGCCAATGTTTCCTTTCAGCTTCAACTTCAACTACTTGATAACATATCGATCTGCACAAGTAATTCAAGTTCTGCCAGTTTCACCCTGACTTCACTGCCATGTTTCCTGTTCACCAGCCTCTGAAGTTTCCCTTTTATGCTCTGGGCACCCATGTCTAGCTATGGCTAACCTGAGTAGTCCCTGAGCTCTCGCAGACCCCCTGAACTCACAGCTCTGAATCTGATTAAATTGAGGTGCTGCAGGTAGCAATGAAGGATTTAAAAGTTTCCCCAGCAGGAATAATAGAATCATAGAATCATAGAATGGTAAGGTTGGAAGGAGACCTCAAGGATCATCTAGTTCCAACCCCCTGCCATAGGCAGGGACACCTCCCACTAGCACAGGTCACTCAAGGCCTCGTCCAATCTGGCCTTGAACACCACTAATCATAGAATTAGTCAGGGTTGGAAAGGACCACAAGGATCATCTAGTTCCAACCACCCTGGCCAAACACCTCACACTAGATCAGGCTGTCCAGAGCCTCATCCAGCCTGGCCTTAAACACCTCCAGGGATGAGGCTTCCACCACCTCCCTGGGCAATCTATTCCAGAGTCTCACCACCCTCATGCTGAAGAACTTCTTCCTAACCTCCAGTCTGAATCGACCCATTTCTAGCTTTGTTCCATTTCCCCCAGTCCTATCACTACCTGATATCTTAAAAAGTCCCTCCCCAGCTTTCTTGTAACCCCCTTAAAATACTGAGTCACTACATCCCCCTCCCAGGAAGCCCTCCATGTCCCTCGCTCAGGGCCATGTCTTGTTATTACCTAATTTTCATACTAATCACACATCATGGAATACTGAGCAGGTAAGTTTTTCTAGCTAGTAGCATGAAGCCTTCCAATAGGCATAAAAGAAATGCTAGAAAAACTTTTGTGCCTTAAATTCTTATTATCTAGACTAAAGCATGCAGCACTTCAGCAAGCAGCCTGGAGCCAGGTCCACATGCCACGGATAAGAGCAGTCCACAACAGCTGCCAGTGCCTGTAATGCAAACAGTATCTGCAGTGTCTGCTTTGCCTGTACCAAAATCACTCTCCAGAGCAAAGCAGCCACCAAGCAGTCCCCAAGCCTCCACAGCAGTAAGACACAGAGTGAAGGCACCCAGAAAGTGCACACACAGCAGGGGGTGCCACCTTACCTGACACAGTGCTCCTGCTGTGGATGCTTAAATACATACTTCCCACTTTCATTAGTGCATCCTCATGATGGCTGTCCTGGTGTAAATACAAAAACAAACCCATGCATGCTCAATTTGTGTTCAGTATGTTGTAGACCAAGCCAAGACTGCAAGAAAACAGATTCTGCTGGACAGAGCTGAGAATTTAACTGCATGTTTTTTCAATTACAAGGGAGAAAACAGTCCACCCTGTTACTATCACACAGTATACAGTCCAGTCCAGTCCATTAGCCATTGTTTACTAATTACAGGGAAGGGGATTTGTGCAAGTGAAAATCATCCCCAGCTGCTTCTTCCCATTTCCTCTGTACCCACAGCACTTTGCTGTGAGCTGGGAGAACACATCTGAGTGGGAGCCCTGGCCACAATGGCAGTGTTGTGCAGGACAGCAAATGGCAGGTCCCCTCAGTGAGGAAGCAGAAATCTCATTCAGCTCTCTACCTACAGCCTTGTTATTGATTTCAATCTGTCCCAGAAGGAAACTAGCCCAGACAAAGACCTGCAGGTATGTGATTGATGCTCTACCAGGAAGGAACCTCAAAAATGTCATTTGTTTGCATACACCACTAGCACCCTAGTAGGGAAAAAAAACTGTCTTCCATTTTCAGTGAAGGTTAAAAGCACTCACCTATGGTAAAGATGATAAAATTTCATGCTTCAAGGCTTAAGCTGATTGCTTAGCAAGGTTTGCTATGTGCCAGGGACAATTCTTCCTCTTTCTGAAATGTAGCAGAGGTGTGTTATGGGTTTCCTCTCAGCTTCCCCCCTTGGAGCTGGAGCTCTAATGAATCTATTTCAACATCATCATTTTGTTAATATAATACAGAGTTAAAAGCACTTGAAATCATCCCCTTCTCTCTCTTAGTAAGACAGCCTTAGCATCATCCAGTGCCTCACACAAGTCTGATCAAGTAATAAGGTAAGAACTGCTTGGCAAGATCCAGCCCTGGGAGCTGCAGCTGAGGTGAGTTGCTTATAACTTAGCAATCTCAAGGGGTATACAGGAAAGTGTAGCCATATAGCCCTTACACTGGATATATCATAGAATCATAGCATGCTAGGGTTGGAAGGGACCTCAAGGATCATCTAGTATATGTCTTATTTTAATGATGAAGTAATTTCAACTATTCTAAAAAAGAATTTTTAATTTTTTTTTTCTTTAACCAAAGTCTTTCATTCTAAGACAAGCAGAAATTTTGAGATGCAAGACTTTCCTACAGAACTGAAATTCAGAGTTGCAGCATTACAAATAATAATCACAGAATTGTCAGGGCTGGAAGAGACCTGAAAGATCATCCAGTTCCAACCCCCCTGCCATGGGCAGGGACACCTCACACTAGGTCAGGCTGCTCAGAGCCACATCCAGCCTGGCCTGAAAAGCCTCCAGNGAGTTTGAAGGATCAGCCAGGGGAGGTTAGAAGCAGAGTGGTTAGTTAGGTTAGCAGAGAGGCCAGCAGACAAAAACCTGCAGCTAGAGAGACTGAGACTCTCTGTGTCTGTGTCTTATCTATATTTGTGTTCTTGTTCTTATACATCTCAGCAACCCTATGAGTAAAGCAGACATCACCAGTGTTTGCTTTTCACAGCCTATAATCTTTTTTTTTTTTATATTAAAATACTCCAATTAGCCTCAAACCAGCACAATGTCTTACCAGGACATGCCTGGTGACAATCCCTGGCATTTGGCTTGGACATTGAATGTCAGAAGAGCAGTACTGCAGCCCACACCTAGAGCTCTACCAGACCTCACAGCAAAGTTCAGCATCAGGAAGCTGCTCTTCAGTTTTGTAAGCTACAGCAACTTCACCCAGCAGGTTGGTTGCCCAGGACAGCATAAAGCACAAGAGTTGAGTTTCTTGCTACTATGAGCAAACTTCAAACCCACAGCTAATGATCCTCTGAAGGGCTACAGATCTAGAGAACACTGCTGCCACTGGTCCTGTTCTACTGAAGAAGTGGCTTTCTAAGTACAGACATTTTGTAGAAAGCTAAAGTACTAATTCTCTTAAAGATGAAGAGTGCTCATAAAGGACACTGCACTGCTGGAAGCATCCCTATATACCTGACATAATGTAAAAGCTTAAAATCTATACAGTACATTAACAGGCAAAAAGGTATTTTGTCAACCAAAGTTGAGAGATCTAAAATCAGATCTAGAGTGGCAGTGCCACAGCATTATTGGAAATGAGTGTGGCATGCGTGTGCACATCTGTTCCCTGCTCTATTTATCAAATTCACTGCTTGAGGCATTGAAAGAGAGGTGTCAAGTCTGAATAAATTAATTCATAGGTGAATTTTGGGCCAGCTAGACCATTGCTGTTGTTTGTGTAACACCATAGGCAAAAAGGGCTCTGCACTGAAAAACAGATCCTCATTCTGATGCAATGACAGTATAAATGATGATTAACTCATCAATTTGCAATGGTTTGCAGCAAAACATGAGGTCTGAATCTGGCACATGATTCACAAACTAGGTCTGAATCTGGCACATGATTCACAAACTATTGCATGAAGCAATGAACAGACCTCAAGAGCCAAGATGTGATCTGTCCGGCACATGGGGGAAAGGAGACCACTGTGCAAGGTTCACTCTGTGCTGGCTGCCACAACTCATGATTTTTGTGCCTCTTTAATTGACAGGCTGCACAGCAATCACAGAATCATAGAATGGTAAGGTTGGAAGGGACCTCAAGGATCATCTAGTTCCAACCCCTGCCATAGGCAGGGACACCTCCCACTAGTACAGGTCACTCAAGGCCTCCTCCAACCTGGCCTTGAACACCTCCAGGGAGGGAGCAGCCACAACCTCCCTGGGCAACCTGTGCCNCCAAACCCTCAGGTCCTTTTCCTCAGGGCTGTTCTCAGCCATTCCCCACCCACCCTGGAGTTGTGCTTGGCATTGTGCCTACCCAGGTGCAGGACCTTACACTTGGCATTGTTGAATGTCATGAGGTTGGCCTGGGCACAGCTCTGCAGCCTGTCCAGGTCCCTCTGGATGGATCCCTGCCCTCTAGCAAGTCAATTGTACCACACAGCTTAGTGTCATCTGCACACTTGCTGAGGGTGCACTGATTCCTCTGTCCATGGCACTGACAAAGATGTCAAACAGCACTGGTTCCAGCACTGATCCCTGAAGGATGCCACTTGGCACTGGTCTCCAGATGGACATTGTGCCATTGATCACCACACTCTGCATGCAACCATCCAGACAGTTCCTCATCCAGCAGTGCTCCACCCATCCAGTCCATGTTTCTCCAGTTTGGTGACCAGGATGCCATGTGGGACAGAGTCAAATGTGGAATGAGGCTGGCCATGCCCACTGCCCCTGAAGCTGAGTGTGGCAGTGGCCCACATGTGCTCTGGAAGTGGGTATGGACTATCCCTCCCCTTTGGGGAGGAAAGCAAACACAGCAATGTGTCTTACAGCCAGATGTCCAACGGCTTCTCATGGGAACGAATGAGTGGAGTAGCAAAGCCCAACTAATGGAAGCATTCCAGTGTCTCCTGGTGGAAACTGGGTGCCCAAGTTAGACTTTAGCTTCTGAAGGCAGGCCTAAGTGGTCATAGCATCTTTGGTGACTAAAGGGTCAATTTAAGCCATGCTCCTCCCAGGAGGCAGAAAGCACAGCTGTGGGGCTGCTCTCCTCTCCGGAATGGTTAAATCCTACAGCACTACAATTACATGGTTTGATACCTGTGATGAAAAACATGACCTCCTTTGCTGCTCAGCAGTGAAATTGATGTCGAGAACTGCTACATACCAGGAATTAATTCTGCTTTCTCTGACTTGGAAAATGAGCACAGTCCTGTTGTGCTGGGGCTGGCAGGGAGTGACGGCAGCGCTCATAACATCCACGTGCAAGGTGTTTCCTTGACAGGCTAAGGAACACAGGTCCTGAGTCCACAGGACAGATTAAGGCTTATCTCAGTTCACTGAGTAAGCTTTAATAGGATGAAGGAGCCAGGAAGAATCTGAGGGTTTGCTGGGCAGCTGCTTTGGTCTAGCACAGAGCTCGGTTTTAAGTGGGCGCTAATAACATTCCTTCCCACTGGTGTCATGACCCCACAGTTTTACTGTGATAAAATTTCATCAAAACAGTAATTTTACACTCTCAGAAGCTTTGAAACAAATTCTTTTCTGTATGTTTACAATGACTAGAGACATAAATTGACTGCAGAAAACTAGGCACTGAAAGCAGTGAAGATTTTGAAGTGCATTCAATGGTGAAAAAGGTCAATTTTACTCTTACGTATTCTGTGTTGGTATGGAAACTCATAAACATTTTATCACTGAACAAGGAGATTTTAAGATCTGAAAGCTTTAGGAAGAAATGTCATTTTTGGAAGATACAGATTTGAATGTTTGGGTTTTTTTCTCTTTGTCTTCCTCGTTTTTTTCCAAACAAACTTTGTTCATTTTGCCTTACAATGTTGGCAGCAACTAAACAAGCATTAAATCAGAGACATAAGTAATGTCCATGTCAGATTTCAGATGATGAGTCAGGGGGAGATGGATCATGCCGTGTAGACATCTGTACCTAGCTCTTGAAAAACATCTTTTATGAATTGATACTTTGGCCACCAAAAAATAGTTCTGTTACTAGTCAAAGGTTGGGGAGATAGCTGTGAAGAGATTGGAAAAACATAACAAAGATTGACTCCTACACACGAAGAACAACAACAGTGTGTTATACAGTGCTCTGTAGTGCCCTGGGTTTCCTTTCACTTTTGTTTCTATTCTCTTTTAAAGAAAACATTGAAAGAAGTTTTATTTCCTCCAGATGAGGTAGGCCCTCCCTGAACAATTCTCACAAACTCTCTGCAGCAGGCAAGAATTTGCTTTGAAATCAGTTTACCACCTTTTAATTGATTCTTCACAGAGCTCCCTTGGATGAAATTTCAGTCTTACGAATTTATCAACCCTGCTAAACGTAGTGAGAAGCAGGTTATTATTAATATTTTTTTTGGTGTTCAAAATTCTTTCATGCATATATAAAATTCTATAGTTCTGAGGCTGATGCAGAGAGCTACTTTGCAACAAGTGAACGAGAGTCCCACTAGCCCTGCTCAGAAAGAGGTTGGGATACTGCAAAGCAGGAGTCCAAAAATGTCCCATTTACTTTGCTCAGCAATCACAGGAGGAGTACCATGAGCTCACACTCAAGGAACTATTAATCACCCCATCTGACATATGTGTTGGGATTACACATATCTAAACTGTTCTGCCACCCAGACTGATTGTTGCAAAGAGCCAGACAGGGATTCACATTCAACAGGGATTTGGGGATTATTTTGTTGTATGATGATGAAAGAAAAAAACTGATTTTCCTGCAAAAGGTTGAGTGCAATGTACTTATATCTCCTAAAGATCTTCTCAATAGTCAGGAAAGATGAAGAGATCTTTATTTTAATTTTCCCCTGTAATTGTACTGAGAACTCCCACCTGCATTCTAGCACTCAGGTTTATGGATATTGGGCAGGACACAAAATTTCATACTGCCTGCAGCAATGGTGTGAAAGTGAAGTAACTCAGGCCTCTACAACTGGATCTGAAATCCCAATTTTCCATGGCTACACTGTCAGGAGACCATAGCACTGCTATCTCTGCTGATTTTAAAGCATCTGCAGATAGTCCTGACTTGGTTATCATTCACAGTCTTTCTAAAATCAAGGTGTTGAAATGCCAGTGAAAGTCAATGGGCACCTTGTAAGTCATATATATGCCTTTGGAAAACTTCTTTCAAGGCTCAACAGTTTGGAGAAAAAACTTGCAAGAAGGAGTCTTAGAGGTTTGAAAACCAACCAAAGAAACCTAAACAAACTCAAAACCAACTTCAGATAAAGAAAGCTCAACATGCATCTAGCATTCAGGCACCAGGACATCAAGCCTGTTGAGCCAGCAATGGGTGCTTGCAGCCCAGAAAGCTAATTGCATCCTGGACTGCAGCTTGAGAAGTGTAGCCAGCAGGCTGAGTGAGAGGATTCTCCCCCTCTACTCAAGACTGTCATGTGCCCAGCTTTGGAGTCCCCAGCACAAGAAAGACATGGACCTGCTTGAGCAGGTCTACAGGAGAGCTATGAAGATGATGAGAAGGCTGGAACACCAGCCCTGTAAGGGCAGGCTGAGAAAGCTGGGGTTGCTGAAGCTGGAGACGTCTCCTGGGAAACCTTATAGCAACTTTCCAGTTCTTAAAGGGGGTCTACAGGGAGGATGAGGAAGGAGTCCTTGTCAGGGAGTGAGGTGATAGGATGAGGGTCAATGGTTTTATACTGAATGAGGGTTTTTTTAGATGAGATATTAGGAAGAAAATCTTCAGTGCAAGGGTAGTGTGACAGTGGAATAGGTTGCCCAAAGAGGTTATGGATGCCCCATTCTTGGAAGTGTTCAAGGTTCAAGTGTTCAGGTTGGATGGGACTTCAAGCATCCTGGTCTAGTAGAAGTTGTCTCTGCCCATGGCAGACGGGCTGGAACGAGATGATCTTTAAGGTCCCTTTCAATGCCAATCAGTCTGATTTTACGGTTGGGGGAAGGAGTCCTGGCTGAGGGGTTGCAGTGGCAACCTTGGGCTGCAGCTCACATCACAGGTCCAAGTTATCAGCCCACAGGCACTTTTCCGTGAGGCACCAGCTCTCCAAGAGAAGCTGTGGAGAACAACAACGCAGCTTGGAAACTGGAAACTCAGGGTCTCTCCTTACTCTTAACCAGAGCCTTACTCTCTCAAAAAAATCCTATTTCCACCATTCCTCAGTAGAGACAGCTCAGAAAAACATGCAAGGTGACGGCGGAGGCACAAGCCCCACACTTCGGGGCAGGAGGGCAGGCAGGAGGAGGTGCATGTCCCGATAAAGGCTGGGTGCCCCGACAGCACCCACAGCCCCCCGCCCGCTCAGCGAGACTAAACGGGGCGGGGGGAGGCCGAGTCCCGCCCGCACCGCTCCGCTCCGCTCCCCCGGTTGGCCGCGGGGTTGGAGCTGCCGGGGGCGGGCAGCCGGGGCGGGGAGTGCGGCGTGCGGGGTGCCGGGGGCCGCACTAAGCAGCGGGACGGCGGCGGGTGAGCCCTCTCCCGGCACGGCCTTGAGCCTTCAGCCCGGCCCCCCCGCCGGCGGGACGAGCCTCCCGAGCGAGGAACGCAGGCCTGCCCGGCCATGATGCTGCCCGCGGCCGGTCCCAGCCCCGGGCTGACTTGCGGGCTTGTGCTCGTCGGCGCCGTGCTCCTGCAGTCCGTCTGCGTGGCCGTCACCTTCCTCTACTTCACCAACGAGCTCAAACAGGTTGGTGGGGGCAGGCGGCCGTGGGGGGACCTCGCTCTCTCCGTTTTTTTTTGTGGGCAGCCAGCAACCCGAATGCGTTGTCCCGTGCAGAAGCGGCTGCAGGTCTGCCCTGCGGGCGGAGCTGGGGGCAGCTCCCGAGGGTGTTTGGCTGGAGAGCTGCGGCCCCCGGCGCTCTGCAGACAAAGGGCTCCGCGCTGTCTGCTCGCTCCTTTGTCCGGGACGGCCTTGGGCCGAGGGGATCCCGCACGGGGTTCAAGGCGAGAGCATTCACCGCGTTTTTGCATCTTTTTAAGTTCAGCATTTTTGCGGAGAAGTGGCAAAATGTGCTGTTCGTTAGAGGGCCAAACTTGCCGTCTCAGCGTATTGTAGTGCCCCCACAGCACTGCAGAAACAACACCGGCAGCTTCTGCCAGCTGAGTGGTGATGCAGACAACAAGGAAAAAAAAAGACTGAGAAAAGCTGAGATGCCTTATAAATGCCCTCTCTAGGGAAATACTTTTAAGAGAGTGCCTAATCCCAAGGGAACTTCACCCGGGCACAAACACTACTGGACTCATCAAAATTACTTGTAAAATACCCATTGTGTAGTCTGGATGCTTTGATTTCCCTCAAGCCAGCTAGAAGCTACTTAACCCTTTCCTTTTTCTGCAAAATACTACTTGCATTGCAAGAAAATGACATTTACTTGAGATTTCCATGAGCTTTAATGTGTGTGATCATGCTTTTCACTGCCCCCCCTACTACTCAGGGTTTCCCGGTGTACCGTGCCCAAAGTGTACTATCCTGCTGTAGTTGTTTACCAGTAAGTTGCTTTCCCTGACAGAAAGGTGAAGCTAAGTGTTGGTGCTACAGCTTCAGAAATTACTGCCTAAATGTGAAATCTCATGTTACCTGTAAAATATGTGTTACCTGTGCATTTAGACCACAGAAAATTTAATAGGTGGTGGCTTCTGAGATGTCAGTCCTCTGTGAAGCCCATTGTTGAAGGATAAACAGTATGCTACAATATGAGTCAATGCTCATAACTTGCAAATGCATGAACCAGATTGTCCTGCAAAGTTTGTAGCTGTGGCTGTCCTGTATATGGTAAAATGGAGGAATCACAGAGATACTTTGGTTTTATGAAACCAGGTAATGATTCTGACAATGAAGAAAAATACATCAGTGCATTCTGGTCTCTTCATGCATGCAGTTCAGAGTCCTTTGTTAACAAGCTCACCAGTCTAAGTAATTAGTAACCACACTTATCTTCTCCTTTCTTTTATTCAAATATATACACCTGGGACACCACCACATACTTCCCCACAAGAAAACTCCCTATTTCTGAAGAATAACCAGCCTGCATTTGGTGTGAAAAGCTAAATCTGCCCGCAATGAAGCTGTGCTGGGCTACAGAATAAAAGACTAGTGGCTCTGGAGAGCATACCCAAGTACATCTACTTGCATGTGCCATCTGTTGCACAACAAACAGGGGAGAAGCTTATCTAGACACACAGTCTCCTGCCCCGTGTGCACACAATGCACGTGGAATAAATCTCAAAAGGTAGATTGCAGTTTCTCTCTGCCCATTTTTCTTCTCTTTCTTGTTCACAATATCTCTGTTTCTACAGCTTCACCTGTGGCTGCACAGACTACAGATATTTTTGTTTTCACTGAAGTAGCAGTTTTGGTTTATTTTACCTTTCTACATCTGTAGCAGTCTGACTAGTATAAATATGACCATTTTTTTAACAGTTTTACTATGGGAGGAAGTGCTGAGACGCAAGCACAATAAAGTTCATTATGCTTCAGGATACAGGCCTGCAAGGAAAACATCCTCAGACTTCTTTCTGTTTTGAAAACTCAGCCCATGCACCACTCTTAAGAGTAGGGGAGAAGCACTACAAGATCTTTGAAGACTTTGTGTCCTCAAAGATGCCAGCACTACAAACAAACCTCACTCCTGTAAGGCTAACAACCCATCAGTGCCCAACTTTCTCTACCCCTAAAACAGAAACACCAATCCTTCAGTACCCTCTGGTGCTGACACAAAGTTGCAGTCCCTGAGGAGTTCAGAATGCATGCGAAATATTGTTCCAACCCCAGGACAATAAAATCCTTTGGGGCAAAAGTCTGCCAGCTAAGGAGAAAGCAGAAATGCAGAATTGTTTGCTTCCAGACTGGAGGGAGGAGCTCAGAGGTGGGCTCTAGCAGCTCTGGTAAGAGAATTAGAATCGTAGAATAGCTTGGAAGGGACCTCAAAGCTCATCCAGTTCCAACCCCCTGCCATAGGCAGAGACACCTCCCACTAGCACAGGTCACTCGAGGCCTCATCCAACCTGGCCTTGAACACCTCCAGGGAGGGAGCAGCCACAACCTCCCTGGGCAACCTGTGCCAGTGTCTCACCACCCTCACTGGAAAGATCTTCCTCCTAACATCCAGTTTCAATCTCCCCTCTGCCAGTTCAAACCCATTGCCCCATGTCCTGTCATTACAAGACCTTGTCAATAGTCCCTCCCCAGCCTTCCTGTAGACCCCCTTCAGATACTGGAAGGCTACTACAAGGTCTCCTCAAAGCCTTCTCTAGGCTGAAGAGCCCCAACTCTTGGTAGCCTGTCCTCATAGGAGACGTGCTTCAGCCCTCTGAGCATCTTCATGGTGACATCTCAGCTGATCTTTCTTTTTTTAAACTCATCAAACTTTTTTTAAACTCACCAAACTCCTCTTTGTTACAGAAGCCAGTAGAAGCCAGTATAGTTAATCTGTCAGAGCCCTTAGTTTTGAGCACAGTTTTACCTCAATAAACTCTTAATTACTTTGATGAGAAATCTGATTTAAGAGGGTCACTGTACTCCTCAGCAAAGACACGGGAACATTCACAAGCACTTGTAGTGGTGGTCCCATTTCACAAAATTCATTTCAGGTAGTAGCTGAATCTCAGTAGTCTGCTGCTATAGACTGAAGGTGCTGTTTGACCTGGTAAAACTGGCAGCATGAATGAATTCTCTTCCTGGAGTGGGAAATCTCTTCCTACACACCTTTGTTTTCTAACAAGCAACTTCGATTTGCTGTTTTCAATACTCAAAGACAGCTGAAATTGACACAAGGTAAACATATCTGTGTGGCAAACAAAATCACACTTCTTTAACACAAGCAGAGTGAAATTTAAATGTTAAACAACCAGAAGTCTTTGTTTGTTTGTTGAACGCTTTGTTTGTTGCTGATTGCTGTTTCTTACAAGTTCTGGTAGTAATTTGCTGGCACAAACCTTACCTTTATAAAGCTGATGGAGCAGGCACTGAGTCCAGAGCAGGCAGGAGCTGATCTCTGCTGGCATTTGCTGCTGGAGGTGGCAGGTTGTGAGCCGTACATGAAGCCACAGCGCCAGCTGGAGTTGGGAGTGTCGCTTGGGAAGAGCTTTCTGCTCTGATGTCAGCTCCCCCAGTCAGATCCCTGTGGAACTAACAGCAGTTTTGTCACTCATTCCAGCTAATCCATCCAAAAGAAAACCTGCTTTCTCTGTGACTAGAGAGTAGGGGCACAGGCCCATGTCACAAGCATTCAGGATTATAAGTTTATTTGGACCCAAATTCTGAAGTTTCTGTTGTCTGGACTTTGCTGTGGACCGTTAGGTCAAATACAGTTACAGAGATGCCAAACTGGATACAGGGAGAATGCAGTATGAATAATATACCAGCAAAAGCCTGGATTTTAAGTGGGTTTGGTTGAAAAGACAGAATGAAAGCTGCATTTAAGGTCTGGTATTTGATTTCATTCTTGATTTGTGGAGAAAAAAAATCTCTTGTGCAAAAGAGATGTTTTTCATGCATGACTAGAGCCACTGAGGAATCCACAACATTAGTGATGTGACTGGTGAATTTTCACAAAGACTACTTAGTTGAGTGCCAGACACCAAATCTATGCCCATGGAGATAATGTGAGTGTCTTTTTCTGTTAGGTATCCCATCATAGTTAAATAATGGTGTAAAATCAGGATGAATTACTTGTGGTCTCTGTATAGTCATATCACAGAAACACCCAGGTTGGAAAAGCCCCTCAGGATCACCAAGTCCAACCTATAACCCTACTCTACTACAAGATTCACCTGAAACCACATTCCTAAGCACCACCCTTAAACACATCCAAGGTTGGTGACTCCACCACCTCCCTGGGCAACTCATTCCAAGAAAAACTTCTTCCTAATGTCCAATCTAAACCTCCCCAGCCTCAGCTTGAGGCCATCCCCCCTTACCTGTGAGCAGAGCCCAGCAGCAGCCTCTCCACAGTGTCCCTTCAGGTAGCTGTAGACCTGAATAACTTGCACCATACTAGCAAATGCTTGAAAAGGTAAGAAAGCTTGTTCCTGAGCACAGTGAATTTAGTGACATACCTCAGCTGGACATCTGCAAGCACATCACAGGTGAAAAATCCTGGCTTTCCCTTTTGCTGCAGCTCCGGGACACATACTCCAAGAGTGGCATTGCCTGTCTCACTGGGGAGGAAATGGGAAATGTCATCCAAAACTTGGATCTCATTGAAAGTGAAGACAGAGTGGCTGATCCCTGCTGGCAAGTAAAGTGGCACCTGGGAAAGTTAATTAAAAAGGTATTTGGGAGCTGACATGCTGAAACCATGTGCTCAGTGGTACTACAATTCAGAGAATCCTAATAGCAAAGTCAAGGAGGGGGGCTCAGATATTGTTTTGTTGCAGAGCTATAGTCAAGCCACAGCCTCAGCTGCAGAATGCTTGCACTGAAGCAAATAGAACAAACCCTAACTGGTTTCACCACGTTCAGGAAATAAAGACAAGCAGCAAATTTCAGGCATAGGGAATACCTCAAGGTGTTAGCCTCAAGCTTGTTTTCTCCCTGCCCATACAGATCACAGTGCTAGCAGAGCTGTCATGGACTCTTGGGAAATACAGGGGGACTAGCTTGAGAAAATGAGGTGAAACGTAGCATGGGGAGGAGTAGAAAGGTGCCTAAGGAATGGTTTCATCATGGGCTGTGTAATGTGTGAGGGGAGGAGAGAATGAGCATTGGGCATTTGGCTCAGCACCTTCCCAGCTCAGTGGTCTCCTGCATGACTTGCACACACCACCAGAGAATGAGGTGTCCAGGGACTGGCACACAACACATACAGTTTGGGCTATAGAGAAGGCAATAAGCCTGGCTGAAAAATCAGAATGGCTGAAATCTGCTGGAATGGTTATCAAAATCCCATCTCCAGCATGTAAAACAGCTCATCTGTAAAAATTCACTTCTGGCTGAAACTTACCTGGCAAATCTTGCAGTCCCTGTGTTTGTATTCATAGGTCTCAGCTCCTTTGGTTTAGAACTCCCTGAACTTCTGCATAGAGAAAACACATTTAGTGGACAGCATGATTGCTTAAAAAAAAATAGCCTAGGTAATGATTATCAAAGTAATGGTGGGGATAGTGATGATAATGTTCATGGTGATTATAGTAATGGTAATGTGATAGGTAGATGGTAGGTAGGTGGGAAGGAGGGAAGGGAAGGAAGGAGGAGGGAAGGGAAGGAAGAAGGAGGGAAGGAAAGGAAGAAGGAGGGAAGAAGAAAGGAGGAGGAGGAGAGGAGGAGGAGAGGAGGAGGAGGGGAGGAGAAGGAAGAGAGGAGGAAGAGGGGAAGGTGACGAAAAGGAATATAATTTTTAAACCCACCCAAAGGAGCGGACGCCGTAAATCCAATACGAATCATAAAGCGGTGACAGTTTTATTGCAGAGCCTGTGTGGCTGTATACACCTTTGCTAATGTACGCTACAATGAGCATGCTGATAGGCTGTAACTCCCAAGGACACACCTCCATGGCACTCCTACTCGCGGTTCCCTCCCCAAGCTCTAACTCCCTGTTTTCCCAGGTTGTATCCACATTCCAAGCTGCTTACTACCTNGAAGGAAGGAAAGGAAGGAAGGAAAGGAAGGAAGGAAGGAAAGGAAGGAAGGAAAGGAAGGAAGGAAGGAAGGAAAGGAAGGAAGGAAGGAAAGGAAGGAAGGAAAGGAAGAAAGGAAGGAAGAAAGGAAGGAAGGAAAGGAAGGAAGGAAAGAAGGAAAGAAGAAAAAGGAAGGAAAGGAAGGGAAATAAAGAAAGAGAAAGAAAGGGAAAGAAAGAAAGAAAGAAAGGGAGAGAAAGTAAAGTGGCAGGGCAGAACCCATCAGTAAGTGGCAATACAGGGCCCATGATAGTCATCCAGATAAATCATCTCAAGCTATCTACATGCAGCAGCTTAAACCATCTACATGCTGCAGCTGCAGCATCGTCAGTAGCAAACTGGTTCCTTTCAGCAATCAGCAAATAGTTACAAAGAAAGGGCATGCACAAAGATAAGGTGGTTTAAAAGCTTGGGCAGATAGATAGGTGTAGGTATAAAAACAAATGGAATTTAAGTTCTCAGAGCTAAGATCTCACAGAGGTGCACACTGCCAAGTATTCTGCGATCAGAGGCTGATACTTCTACAATGTAGCTCTTCTTAATTTGAGAAAAGCGTGAGGGTGAAAGTCTTAAAGCCCAAGTGGTTGAGCTCTCTTGAAAGTGTTTCCCCATGTATTTCATTACATAAAGAGTGTAAATGTAGCAGTACATTATTAGCACAAACTAAGGGGGTTCTTTACTTGCTTGTTGATCAAATCCAGCATACCTTTTGCTCATGAGCTTGAGAAAGCAGTGTCTTTTTTTCATGCACCTATCGGTTCTTGCTGACATACTAATTCATTTTCTCTGTCTTTGTTGGCAGATGATCTCAAGAAGCTACAAGGAAAACATATCTGCAGTCAATGGTATAATAACTTTATTAACTGGCAAAAAGGAGTTACTGGTGGAACCTGATGTGTAGTGACTGAAGGAATTTTTTTTAAAGTGCAGAAGACACTGACTAAGATCTTGTACTGACAGCAAGTCATCAAAAAATGATTGCTTATTACTGGAAGGCAAACTTTCAGCAGCCAGAAATAGAGTGGAGTGGTTAGAGCAAGGTAACCAAGGTGGATGCCAAGGACTCAGCTTCTAGATCCCAGTCCCATTTAAACAGTCTGCTCTCCTGGGAGCAAGCAGCATTGATCTGCTATGCACATCAGTCACTTAAAGAATAGCTTTGATGAAGCTCATACAGCTGTAAAGCTTCTGCTGAAGCTCATGCAGCTCTAAATACATTGAGCAAGAGCATTGTGACTTCCAAGTGGAAATTCAGAGTGAAGATGTTGAATACTGAAAGGATGCTTACTGATAGAATCCTAGGATGGTTTAGGTTGGAAGAGACCCCAAAGATCATCCAGTTCCCACGCCCGCCGTAGGCAGAGACACCTCCTACTAGTACAGGTCACTCAAGGCCTCATCCAGCCTGGTATTGAACCCCTCCAGGGAGGGAGCAGCCACAACCTCCCTGGGCAACCTGTGCCAGCCAATGTCCTCTTTGCGCTGGGGGCTCTGGAACTGTACACAGATCATCAATGTGAAAATATGGTGCTGTGGGTTATTTTAAGTTGTCTGTTGGCAGTTTGGGGATGGGAGAAGAAAAAGGATAACAAATAGTTGTGTAAAGGCATTTTCAAGGAGAGTGAGAGTGAAATTTCAGCCTTACTAGCTAACATACCCAGCATTCAGTCTATGGTGTAGTTAAACATGGCCAGCAGGGCAGGGGAGGTGATTCTTCCCCTTTGCTCTGCTCTCCTCAGACCCCATCTGGAATACTGTGTACAGTTCTGGAGCCCCCAGCACAGGAAGGACATGGAACTGTTGGAGTGGGTCCAGAGGAGGGCCACGAAGATGATCAGAGGGCTGCAGCAGCTCTGCTGTGAGGACAGGCNTGGCAGGGGGTTGGAACTAGATGATCCTTGAGGTCCCTTCCAACCTTACCATTCTATGATTCTATGGCATACCTGTTCCTTAAAATCAGGCCAAGTGGGAGAGTTGTGCTTTAGTACATCCTTGCTCCTAATGTGAGGTTCATTTTCTGGTCTTTCCTCAGCTGAGAAAGCTCTGACTCTGTCACAGAGTGACAGGCTGCAGTCGCATGCTCCCGTGCACAGGATCGCCGCGCATCTGACGGGCAGCAGCAGCAGGAAGAACCCATCCCTACTCAGTAAGGAAGAACCTTTAAAAACAGTTAAAGATCACAGAAATTACTCTCTTGTTGTTAGCCTCATGCTTCCATACGCTTTTTAATACTTGCATTTTACTAACAGTAAGAAACAAATCATAAAAAAGTTTTTTTTCAGCCAGCTCTCACAGAGCAGGGAGAAAGACCATTCCCTCTGGACATCTCTCTTAACTTTTCTTCTGGAGCCTTCATTTGGGGAAAAGAATAAATATCCTTCTTAATGTTAAGTTTCCCTCTTTTCTTTCCTTTAATTTCCTTCTCGAAGTTGTGTGAGCCTCAGCTGCTATGGTGACAGAGCTATTAGAAATGCGAGACACACACAGGAGAGATTTGACATTCAGGCCATATTAACAAAAGGCTTGGTAGGGTTTCTGCAGCTTTGGAGGGTATCAGACACAAAAGGCCATTTAAACTTAGTTACTAAGGAATGGTGTGATGATATTTCTCTTGATTTGGGAGCACAAAAATTAAAAATAAAGGTAGTTCACATGAAAAATTTGATGTGGCACTAGTCGATGTGGTGGTATTAGGTCTTAATCTGGACTAGATGATCACAGGGTCACAGGGTGTCAGGGGTTGGGAGGGACCCAAAGAGATCATTGAGTACAACCCCCCTGCCAGAGCAGGACCAGACAATCTAACTCAGGGCACAGAGGAATGCATCCAGACAGGCTTTGAAAGTCTCCAGAGAAGGAGACTCCACAACCTCTCTGGGCAGCCTGTGCCAGTGCTCTGGGACCCTTACAGGAAAGAAGTTCCTCCTTGTGTTGAGCTGGAACCTCCTGTGCTGCAGCTTCCATCCACTGCTCCTTGTCTCATCCCAGGCAGCAAGTGAGCAGAGCCTGTCCCCCTGCTCCTGACCCCCAGCCCTCAGATATTTATAAACATTTATTAGATGCCCTCTCAGTCTTCTCCAGACTAAAAAGCCTTAGTCCCTCAGCCTCTCCTCATAAGGTCCTCAGAGGTCTAGTCCAGCCTCAGTAATTCTGTGTGATTCTGTGTGTGATTCCCATGTATATCTAAGCAGCTCACTCTTGGACCTTCAGATTGCTTTGAGAATGGACCTAATGAGCCACTGGGCAGAGCAGGTTTCCTTACTTCGTTATTAGAAACCAGACTCCCCAGCTGCTAGAAAGGCCCACTCCCACTTGCAGACTCCTGGCTTCACTAACTGGCTTTGAATTTAACTCACTCTCACTTTCTTTTTTTCCCCAAGTAGATTCCTTGCCCAGAAGAGGCGTTGGACAGAAAATAAGCAACTGGGAATCAAGGAAAGGCCACTCTTTCCTTTACAACGTGGAGCTGAGGAATGGCGAGCTGGTGATACCCCAGACAGGCTTTTACTACATCTACTCACAAACCTATTTTCGTTTCCGTGAAAACGAGAACGAGGATTCGGATCTGTTGGTCCAAATCAGGAACCCCAAACAGCTTGTCCAATATGTTTACAAACTGACTAATTACCCAGAGCCCATTTTGCTCATGAAAAGTGCAAGAACAAGCTGCTGGTCCAAAAAGGCAGAATATGGACTTTACTCCATTTACCAAGGTGGTGTCTTTCAGCTGAAGAGAGAGGACAGGATTTTTGTCTCTGTCAGTAATAGTGACATAGTTGACATGGACAAAGAAGCAAGTTTTTTTGGAGCCTTTATGGTTGGTTAAAAGATTGGAGCCAGAAGAAGCCAGTTTTCCTAGGCAGGACCAGCTTAAAATTCTTTCAGATGTGTGGTGGTAAGGAGAAGCTGTAGCAATGCCACCAATACCAGACTCCCTTTTCTCAGCTCATTCAGCACCAGGCCTGATTCTGCAAACTGCTGTTCCACCAGCAGCAGCTGGCTGCAGCTCGGATGGTGATGCTTTATGCAGGCACAGGCACCGTGGCTTGCTGCCCACACAGGCACCGTGGCTTGCTGCCTGCACAGGCTGGGAATGTGTGAGGATTTCACATGCCACAGATGATACTTTTGACCAGAACTCCAGCCAAGCAAGAACAACTCACCACCACCTCCAGAGATGCTCCACACCAGGTTGGAAGATCCTCTAGGTCCAGTTACTGAAGGCTGAGACTGAACATCCCTTTCTTTTCATGGTCTCCATTGGGACCCCATCTTGAATATCTTGGCTCCTGTAAGCAGCCTGTGCAAGGACTGCTTCCTGGATGCCTGTGAAGTTGCTCTGGAAGTTTTTGTTTGAACCTGAATTTGACAGAAGTTGAAAGGCTGTTAGAAACTCAAACGGCACCTCTTCCTCTCGTCTAACCAAGCACTTAAGCACCTAATTAATTTGAAGCACACAGTCTGACAAAATCAGGTTATTTACATGCTTGAAATTAAATAAGTGCTTAAGCATTTTTCAGGATCAGGGCTTGAGTAAACACATTTGTCTTAATCAGGATATTGTACAGAAAAGCAGCTGCTGAAATGGCACCAAAGAGGTTTAGAGATCAATCAGTGTTTTGATCAGCACATGATGATAGTGTCTATTTACTTAATTGCTGTGCTGCAGAGGTTTCAGTGGGCTTCCCATAGGTTCAGTAATGTACTTGCTGGTACCCTTGTTGACAGCAAGTGCTTGAGTCAAAAAAAAACAAAGATTTTTTTTTGTAAACGTTGAATCCTATTAGACATTTGCCACCAATTAAGCATGACATAGCTCTGCCATATTTATTTGTACTGGCCTGTATTTGGCAGGGTGTAATGCTGAATAACACCCCCCTATGACTAATGTTTTAAGGAAAATGGACACAACTATCTGTACTTAAACAGGAGCTGCATATTGAGGCAGTGCCACTTTGATTTTGGGAATGGGTGGACAACTTTCATCTTTTTTTTTAATGCCATAATGTGTTTTTAGAACTGGCTGCTAGATTTCTTAACTCTGAGTAGAACTGTTTTATAGTTAAATATAAAAAGAA
Organism: Ramphastos sulfuratus; assembly: GCA_013399055.1. Taxonomy (NCBI): domain Eukaryota; kingdom Metazoa; phylum Chordata; class Aves; order Piciformes; family Ramphastidae; genus Ramphastos; species Ramphastos sulfuratus. The sequence goes on along the minus strand of WBNM01033613.1, from coordinate 55,440 downwards.
CAGGGTAAAAAATATTTCCTTGTGGGCTAGATCCACAGCAAAAGTCAAGCAGCATAAATCAGCACATCTGTAACATTGACAGCAGAGTGATGCCAGTTTGCATCATGAATGTATTTTGCACAGGTTCAGAGGAAACTGGGGGAAAGAAGGTGAAAATGGAAGAAAATTGGAGGGAAAGGAAGACAGTTGTTCTGCAAATGCTGCTTTGGTTCAGTGGAATGATGCCAGCAGCATGTCTGGTTGTCTGTATTTGAATACACTGTAAGGTTGCTGTGGGAGCCCTCACATTGACCTCCACGTTTGGTGATGGAGTCACTGTCCAGCTGTCACCCAGGGACCTCCTGAGTGCAGGTGCATCGTTCACCTTACTGCAAGAGGAAATGAGTGAGACACAGGCACCTGGCTTTGTTTGGTCATTGGGAAAAGCAGGTATGTGGGTTTACTTCTAATACCTGTGTTTGAGCAGCAAGAGGAGAATTTCAGGAGTGCCCTTCCCCTTTGACAGTTTGGGCGAATAAATGTACTGCTGCTAAGTTTCTTCTTGCTGGTCTAACATAGCTTCACATGTACTGTGTTCAGTGGTAATCAAACATGGAATTCTCCCTTACTGGGACACTTTGGGTTGCCTTGTTCTCAAATCATCTGTTTTCATCAGAACAGAAAGTAGTTCTACCTGTGTCTTCCTGATTTCAATATTTAATTTCAAAATTTTTTGCCTTCCAGGTAGGGCTAGAGAGAACAAAGCCATTCTCTGCCTATCCAGATGTCTGCTAGATTGGAGAAATGGTTTCTCTAGGTTCTCCTTGCACATAGACCAGCACAGGACTAACACAAGTTAATAGGTTTGAGAGGGATTTTTTAGCAGTTTATTACATTAAAAAGTTGTTCGTTTAGGAAGTGTTATTTTAGGAGGTTAAAGTCTATCTGAACTGTGCAAAAGGATTTGGGATTTACTGGTGGCAGCTTAGAGTCAGAAACTCTCACTGTGGCTAAGAACCAGTTTGGGTAATGGGCAGGGGTCGTGGCTGCTAGAAAGGACTGGAAGGAAACCTTGAGGACACCACAAACATGCAACTGATACTAAGACAAACTGCTACACAGAGATTGTTTCACTTTATGTTCCCTCCTCAAGTCTCAATATATGCCATGCCTGATGTCACTTAGGAAACACTGCCTGCCATTACCTTCCCTTTTTTTTAACCTAAATATACATATTCTTGGTCTCTGGATGCAGAGCATATTGCAACAGGGATCACACCAAATAATCTTAATTCTGTTTCCAAATAGTCCAAAACCAGGCTTGCCAGATACTGTCTAGGAGGAAAAATATCAAGCAATAATGAGACAGAACACCTTTGAAGACCAATGGGCAGAAAGATACAGCAACTTCTGTTTGTACATTTGCACCTTGAATCCTACTTCTCATCTCACTTTCTATTGAATGACAAATGTAGCAGATTTTTATTTGTGGATGTAGATTGTGGTGACATGTAAATACTGTGATTTTTTTTTTCTACAGGCATTTTGCATAAAACATTTCTAGTAAATAGTTACTTAGTCTTGCAGTGATAATTGGTGTCATCTGATGGCTTCCAGAACAAAAGCCCTGCTGAAAATAATATCCCTAACATTGGTAACCAGTTATAATCCATGAAATGCCACTGACAGTTGCTAACAAGGGGACAGGGACCATTTACACAGGTGTTGTAAAGCAGAATTAAACTGGAGACTCCTAATGTTGAAAAATGTAGGATTGTTTTGGTTAGAAATAGCTTTTAAGATCATCAGGCCCAACCATTAACCCAACACTACCAAGTCCACCACAAAACCATGTCACTAAGCACCACAACTACACTTTTTAATACCTCCAGGGATGGGGATTCCACCATTTCCCTGGCCAGCCTGTTCCTGGGCTTGGCAAGTCTTCAAGAGACATTTCTGCCCAGTGTAAAGCTGCCCTGGCACAACTTGAGATTGTTTCCTCTTGTCCTGTCATGAGAAGAGGCAGACTCCTACCTTGCTGCAACCTGCTTTTGAGTAGTTGAGAGGTCTCCCCTCAACCTCCTTTTCTCCAGACTGAACAATCCTCCGCTGCTCCTCGTAGGACTTGTTCAAACCTTTCTCTGGACATACTCCAGTACCTCAATGTCTTTATTGTACTGAGGGGTCCAAAACAATCATAGAACCATAGAATGGTCCATGCTGGAAGTCATGTAGTCAAACACCCTTCCCTCCCCCTTCTAGTCATCAGGGACATCCTCAAGTAGACCAGGTTGCTCAGAGCCCCATCGAGCCTCCCCTGGAATCTCTCCAAGACCGGGTGCCATTGGAACCCTGGGCACACGTTCAGCCAGCTGTTGATCTACACCCCCAGGTTCTTTTTCACTGGGGAGCTTTCCAGCCACTCTTGCCCAACTCCAGCGTTGAGTGGGCTTGACATGACCCAATTACAGGACCTGGTCCTTGGCCTGGTTGAACTTCATACTACTGGCCTCAGCCTACTGATTCAGCTCACAGAATCACAGAATGTCAGGGGCTGGAAGGGACCTTGAAAGCTCATCCAGTCCAACTGCCCTGCCAGAGCAGGGTCACCTAGACCAGATCACACTGGAACGTGNCAAGTCTCCCTGAATGACAGCACAGCCTTCTGCTGTGGCAGCCACTCCACCCAGATCACTCTGTAGAGCCTCTCTACCCTCAAGCAGATCAACTCTGCTGCCGAGCTTGGTGTAGTCTGCAGACCCTGAGGGTGCATTCGATCCCCTTGTCCAGGTCATTGATAAAGATGTTAAAGAGAACTGGCCCCAAAACAGCCCTCAGGAACACTATTAGTGACCAGCCACCAACTGGCCTGAGCTCCATTCCAACACTCTGTGCTTGGCTATCCAGCCACTTTTTTATCCAGCAAAGCAGATGCTCATCCAGGCCATGAGCAGACAGTTTCTCCAGGATAATGATGTGGGGGAAAGTTTCAAAGGATTTACTGAAATCCAAGTAGATGACATCCACAGCCTTTCCCTCATCCACTAAGCAAGTCACCTTGTCATATAAAGGAGTCAGGTTAGTCAAGCATTATCTGCCTTTCATAAACCCATCCTAGCTGGGTCTGAATTACCTGGTTAGCCTGGGCATGCCACATGATGGCACTCAAGATGATCTGCTCCATAACCTTCTCCCTGCCCCAAAAGCAAACACAAGATATTATTTTTATCTAAAATGTGGATGTGAAACCCAAATGAACCTTGGCAAGACATGAAGGCATCATCTAATCTGAAGCCCAGCCCTGAGAAGAGCGAGAGAACAGTTTTGTCCCACACATGTAGGGAGAGAGAACAGTTTTGTCCCACACATGTAGGGAGGGGCTATGGCTGGAGCAGCAGCAGTATGCCACAGCAGGTCGATTGCTCCTGAGGGACAAAACCCAGGAACATTGCCCCCACCACAGCCACCCCCAAAGGCTGTGTGTGTCCTTCTGGCATCACCATCCCTTACCTGTTCCCAGTGATCTTGCTGTCCTGGGCTCTGTCAGAGCCCTGCACCACTGTTCTATGCACCACACATCTACCTGATTAACAGAAGGATGCTTGACTCCCTAATGGACTCCTAATCTAAATGCATTTAGCCCACTGTTTGTGTTCAGCTTTATTGGGAAGAGATGGGCATGCCTCAAGCCTCAGTAATCAGATGTGTAGGTCTGTGTCTGTGGCTCTCCCCATCTACACTGAGTGCCTCCCCACTTCAGCAGGGAGGCTCAGCCCCACAACCACAGCCCCAAACCACAAGGATGCCCACGGGTTTTCAAAAGAAATCATTCCTTTATTTCAGCAGAGGGTTCTCTCTGTTCTGGTGTTTCCATGGGAAAGAGGACATGCCAGCTAACTGGCCTTTATTGTACCTTTCATTACTTGATGGAAACAGACTATTAACTTACTAAATGTAATTATTATTGTTTGGATTGCAGCAGGACTCGCCGCCCAGGCAGGAGCAGGGATGCATTTGCTGTACTCCATGCAAACAGTTAAAAAGCCTCATTCAGACACTGAGGTTTGGAGATGCATCATTTTAGTGTTCAAATTACATCTAAAAACTAGGGTCTAAGAAAAGACTGAATGTAATGATCAACATAACATCAATAAGCAAGATCTCATTCATGCCTCTGAGGTACCTTGTTCCATTCAGTAGCAGAAATGGAAGATAGGTCAGGATGTTGTTGGGTCTGATCCAGTTTTACAGGTGGTTTGGTTTGGTTTGTTTTTTTTCATGTGGAGTTACATGGAAGTTTCTAGCATAGCAATTCTCATCAGAACCATCCAAAATGCAGTTGTCCATGACTTCTCTCTGTACTAGCAAACTGAAATTGGATGCTGTGTCACAAGTTAAAAATAATTACCCTCTGATTACCAGGGTGCCACAGTTAACTGCCTGACCACCACCTCCCTGCTGCTTTGTACATCATCAGAATCACAGAAACATTCCAGTTGGAAAAGACCCCCAGGATCATCAAGTCCAACCATTATCCCTAATCTTCAAAGTTCACCCTTAAACCGTATCCCCAAGCACCACATCCAAATGACTTTTGAACACATCCAGGGTTGGTGACTCCACCACCTCCCTGGGCAGCACATTCCAATGCCTGACCACTCTTGCTGGGAAAAAAATATTTCCTAATACCCAGTCTAAACCTAATCCTAAAACCCAGTCTAATGTTTCCCAATACCCAGTTGCAGCTTGAGGCCATTCCCTCTTGTTCTATCACTAATCATCTCCGAAAAGAGATCAGCAGTAGCCTCTCCACCATGTCCTTTCAGGTAATTGTAGACAGCAATGAGGTCTGCCCTCAGCCTCCTCTTTTTCAAACTAACCATCCTCAGCTCCCTCAGTCACTCCTCATAAGATTTATTCTCCAGACCCTTCCCCAGCTATGTTGCCCTCCTCTAGACTCGCTCCAGCACCTCCACATCCCTGTTGTATTGAGGCGCCCAAAACTGAACACAATACTCAAGGTCTGGCCTCACCAGAGCTGAGTACAAGGGGACAATCACCTCCCCATCTCTGCAGGACACAGCATTTCTGATCCTATGCCTTTTCCTGAGACATTCATAGCCTGAACCTATATGGACATTTCTGTTAATTCCTTCTGGAAGCTTTAGAGGTGACATTGAGCCGGGACACAGGGTTGTGACAGAAATGCTGCCAAACTGCTCATGGTCAGTGAGACAGGGCTGCAGCTTGTGGCAGCAGCTGTAAGTTTAAGCAGCTTCCCAGTTTTATGGGCAGTTCTCCCAGAGGTAACATAAATCACACTCCTCGTCTGTGAGGCACATACAGCCGCACCGAGCACATCGCATATATAACACTCACAGCATTAGCAGGCATTAGGGAGCCCCAAGTTGTTCAAACTGCCTTTCAGAAACCAACAATTTAAACACAATAGAGTCTGAGGCACAATTTCCTCCTTGAGATACTTTCAATTTTGTCTGATTGTGAATTTTTCAGCTGGCATTATTCTCAGTTTGTGTTGTGTTTAGCCTGCATCACCTCTGCGCGGAGACAAAGTGGATTAACTGCAGATTCGCTGGTGAATTGAATCATAGAATCATAGAATCAGTCAGGGTTGGAAGGGACCACAAGGATCAGCCAGTTCCAACCCCCCTGCCATGAGNATCCACCAGCACCTCCAAGACCCTCTTCTCAGGTCTGCTGCCCAGCCTGGATTGGTGCTTGGGATTACCTCGACTCAGACACAGGACCTTGCCCTTGGTCTTGTTGAACCTCATGAGGTTGGCTTGTGCCCACCTCTGCATCCGGTCCAGGTCCCTCTGGATGCCATCCCTGCCCTCGTCTCTGGGGCACATACAGCTGCACCGAGCACATCACATATATAACACTCACAGCATTAGCAGGCATTAGGGAGCCCCAAGTTGTTCAAACTGCCTTTCAGAAACCAACAATTTAAACACAATAGAATCTGAGGCACAATTTCCTCAATGAGCCAAGTCATCACTCCCCACTTAACAGGAGACAGAAATATCAACAAGAAAGCATAGCTGGAAATAATTGTGCAATACCATCCTGCATGCCCTAGCACTGACAGAACTTAATTCATAATGAATGTTAATAAACCCATGTAAGCCAGGTGAGCACTTCCATCTAAAGCCCAGAGAGCTCTGAGGCAAAACCTGTGGATCTTCTTTAGAACATCCAACAATATAAACCAAAAAAATGTGGGATATATCTACTGCTCTCAGGTTAGAAACTATTGAATAAACACTAAGTAGCATTAACTCAGAGCAAACACAGCTGTGACCAAGGAACCATGTTCTCCCTCCACACACTGAACAGATCTAAGGACGAGGGACATCAATTCCCCAGGGTGTGACCTGCAGCACAATGAGCTGTAGTGTGGCAAAAAGCTAAGCCTAAAGTAGATGCCTTTGAATTAGGGGTGTTAGAGCACAGTTTTCCTGATTAATAAATGAGCAGAGTTCTGAAACCTGCTTGCAGATGTTTACTGCCATATAAACAACTGCAAAGTCACTTGAGCACATTCTGGGTTTTGCATTATTAAGTTGGATTGCTGCTATTTCATCAGCACTGCTCACTGATGGTAGTTGCTAAACCATAACCTTTGAAAGCATACACCAGATGCTACCTTCTGCTTTTAAAATACATGTACAATGGAAGTCAAAACATCCTCTGCCCTTGGATATAATAAAAAAACTGAATTTGCTTTTCTGCAAGTTGTTGAGGTGCATAATTTTTAAATGGGAGATCTCTCCCTTGAAATCTGTTTTCCAATTTCTTCTTCTCTCCACAATAAAACCAGGATCATTCTATACTCAAAACCTTCAGATATTTCCATGACGACAAATAATGATATAAACAAGAATTAAAACTTTATTGGATGAGAAGAAAAATGGGAAGAATGGAACAAAGGAGAGAGATTTCAAAACTCAATAAACAGAAACTCTCTTCTGCCTTATTTCCAGTGCTTAACACAACTTTAAAGCTACTGAAGAAAAGCACTGACATTTTAAGAGTTCCATGAAGGGTGAATGTCCATTATAATGGGCTTTTAAAGACCTCTATTGGTAATATCTCTTTTGTTCATACATCCAGTTAATGGATAAAACTGTGAATAAAAGTACTTAAACTTTTGCCTCTCTCTCTCTCTCCATTTCTGCCATTCGAAACCCATCAGTGACTTTGCTCTTCTCTGTGGTTGTTAAGGTAACACAGATTCTTGCACCTCAGAGCTAGCAGATAACATCCTGGGGCCTAAAGTCATCATCCTTCACAGCTCTTACATCTTCTCTCACCACTGTCCTCACCACTGTCCTTCAGTATATGCAAAGCAGAGACAGCAATTCATTACTGTGCCTAGTTTGTGATGTGTCAGTTTCATAGAATCATAGAATGGTCTGGGTTGGAAGGCACCACCAAAGATCATCCAATCCAACCCACTCTGCAGTCAGCAGAGGCATCCTCAACTAGAGCAGCTTGCCCCAGAGATCTCTCAAGTCTCACTTTGATTATCTCCAGGGACGGGGCCCAACCACCTCCCCCAGACAACCTGTTGCAGCGTTCCACTACCCTGATGGTAAAGAACTTGTTCCTAACATCCAATCTAAATCTGCTTTTCTCCAGTTTGTTATATCCCATCAAAACTGCCAAAGAAATTAGGAAGAATCAAGAAACTAGAGCTGCTTCTCTTCTTCCTCAGCTGCCATTTTTACTGGTCCTGACCCCATGAAGAAAAAACATCCAGAGAAGCCCTTGACTCATGATACCCTTTAAAGAAGGAGGAGATGGATGTTTCTGGATTCAAACCACAACTGCCATTTCTGATCCAAGTGGCTCATCACTCAACACACCGAGCTCCTAATGAATTAAGTGTTCATTTGTTGTATTACAAGTGCAAGTTGTCCAGAGTATACACAAAAGTCTGGTCCTACTTCACTTTCTCTTACTTGATTTTGCTACAGATGCCTCAGTTCAAGTATTATTTTAATAAGGAATAAATGGTTTTGGTGGGGTTTTTCTTCTGGAAAAGAAGGGAGGGAAAAGAGGGAAGGGAGGGAAAAGAGGGAAGGGAGGGAAAAGAGGGAAGGGAGGGAAAAGAGGGAAGGGAGGCAGAGGCAAAGGCAAAGGAGGCAGAGGCAGAGGCAAAGGAGGCAGAGGCAAAGGCAAAGGAGGCAGAGGCAAAGGCAAAGGAGGCAGAGGCAAAGGCAAAGGAGGCAGAGGCAAAGGCAGAGGCAGAGCCAAAGGCAAAAGGCAAAGGGCAAAGGCAAAGGAAAGGCAAAAGGAAATATTTTAGTCTCTAGGGAAAAGAAAATAGTCATTTTTGACAAGATACAGCTCAGCAAAACCTGGAAGAATTTCCTCAGATTGAAAGATCCTCTCTACACAGAAAAGTCACATTTATAGCTCCAGGCCATTTTCTCTGCCAAATATCAACATCCTGCAGCTAATGCCACTGGTCTGAAAATTTGTCAGCAGGGGAAAAAAGAGTGAAATAATTCTTTGTAATAATATAAAGTATTTGGCAGTCTAAATACACAGGCAGTTACCAGCTCCTCCGTAATATAGTGCAATGTCACTTAAATTAGATTGGACACAAAATTCTCAGCTGAAATAGCTGTACATTGGTGGCATATGGCCCATGACTTTTCTTCAGAAACATATAAAACAATTATATGGGCAGCTGCAAAAACAGAACGAGAAGCACGTTAGGCTCTTTCTTATCCTCAGCTGTAATTAATGTGTAGCCATCCTCCATAAAATTTAGCAATTATTGAGTAACTTGCTACAAAACTGCCTCACAGTTCAAGAGCAGGGATGATGGATGCTGATTCCAATAAAACTGGAAAAATAATTCCCCAGGATTAGGATGCAGAGAAGGCACTAAGGCTAATGCTCACATTATTACAGAAAGTCAATTACAGAAAAGAGGCACATCTAAGAGGCACATGCAGCATAACACAGTCACATCACCTTGTGCTCCATCCTGGAGGAAAGCTCTGCAGCTCTGAAATGGCAATGTGAATGGGGTGGACGCGTGCGTGTGTATGTGAGTGCACCTTGGAAAGACAGCATCAAGCTGTTCTTCAGGTGAGTTAAGCTGGGCGCCACTGTGGCTTCGGAGCACTGGTTGCCACCTGAGAGATGGGGTGCAAGGAAAGGGTGCAGCCCTTCTAGATAGGGAACAGGAGTGGGAAAGGGTTGTGATGTAGCACACTGCCATGTTGTGGGGGCAAGTTGGAAAGGTCTGCTGGGTGTCACTTTACTATCCTAGTCCCACCTTGTGCTACTTCCATCTTATCTCTTCTGAGGTTCAACATCATCCTTTAGTATCCTAGAATGTTTCAGGCTGGAAGAAACCTTTAGAGGGCATCGAGTCCAACCTAGCTGAAATGAGCAGGGACATCTTCAGCCAGATCAGGTTGCTGTCCAACGTGAGCTGCAATGTCTCCAGGGATGAAGCATCTACCAACTGTCTGGGCAACTTGTGCCAGTGTTTCACCACCCCTAACATAAAAAATTTCTTCCTTGTATCTAGCCTAAATCTCCCCTCTTTTAGTTCAAAACCGTCACCCTTTGTCCCGTCACAAAGGCCTTGCTAAAAAACACTGTTCCCTTCTTTCTTATAGCCCCCTTTAAGTGGTTCAGTAATATGTAGGAGTCTGCAGCTGAGGAAACTCGGGGTTATAATGCGTAGGGCAGCAGAAACGTGCTGAATCAAAATTTAATTGTAGGTAAATCACATAGAAGAGGCTGATTACTGCAGCTTCGCTGTACTGGAGCCTTACAAGGTTCCTGCCAAGACCCAAGGGCATAACAAAGATACAAAATGAGGAGTCAGTGGTTGCAGCTGTCCCTGAGTTTCTGCACCCATCGCTCCATCCCCACACGCTCCGCAGGACCGCGCGCCCCTGAGCACCGCTAATACGAGGTGCAGAGAGCAGGAGCACAATCAAAACGCGGAGTTAGTGCTGTGCACAGAGCACAGCCGCCCTTCGCGACCGCGACAAGTGGGACCGCACCTGCCCCGCCGCCCGCGACGGCAGGAGCTGAGCAGGAAGGGAGCGGGCAGGAGCCGGGGAGGAGAGGAGCGAGCAGGAGCCGGGCGGGCAGCCGCAGCCAGTCCGATGACAGGCAGGGGGCTCTTGTCGGGCGTTGCTCACAGGTGAGAGACGCCGGAGCCGAGACGTTCCTGCGTCGGGGGACTCGGAAGCCAACTTCAAACGACGATGCTGGCACCGTTCTTGCAGCCGCCCGGGGTTTGAGCTACGGGGCCGGACTAAGGTGTTAGCGCTGAAGCGCCGGATACGAGGCAGAGCCCCGGGGCAGCGCGGGAGGGCGCGGGGCCGCTCCGCACCCGCGGAGCCAGCGCGCCCACGTCTCCTCTGACGCGCCGGCGAGCGCCAGCCCTCCCCGGGGCCGGGGGGAGCAGCAGCGCCCGGGGAGAGGCGGAGCGGGACCGCTCTTCTCTCCCCGCCTTCCGCACCTGGCCGAGCGGCGAGGCGCAGGGCGCGGAGACTGCGCGCGGGGAGGGGAGGGGGTGCTCCGCGAGCGCGCCGGGTGGGGATGCGCAGCCCGCGGCGGCAGGATGCGGGAGGGGAGCGCGGGCGGCCGCGGCGCGGAGAACCGGACGGGTGCCGAGCCCCCGCTGCACGTTTTCCCTGTTCCCGTACTCACTGGCATCACGGTCGCCTGCATTCTCCTCTTCGTCATCGGGATCATCGGCAACCTCATGACCATGCTGGTGGTGTCGCGGTTCCGGGACATGAGGACCACCACCAACTTCTACCTGTCCAGTATGGCCTTCTCCGACCTGCTCATCTTCCTCTGCATGCCTCTGGACCTCTTCCGCCTCTGGCAATACCGGCCCTGGAACTTTGGGGATCTCCTCTGCAAGCTCTTCCAGTTCATCAGCGAGAGCTGCACCTACTCCACCATCCTCAACATCACTGCCCTCAGCGTGGAGCGATACGTTGCCATCTGCTTTCCCCTCCGAGCTAAAGTGATCATCACTAAGGGGAAGGTCAAGTTGGTCATCCTCTTCCTCTGGGCCATCTCCTTCGTTAGTGCCGGACCCATCTTTGTCTTAGTGGGAGTCGAGCACGAGAACGGCACAAACCCTCTGAGTACCAACGAGTGCCGAGCAACTGAATATGCCATCCGCTCGGGGCTCCTCACCATCATGGTCTGGACCTCCAGCATCTTCTTTTTTCTGCCCGTCTTTTGCCTGACCGTGCTGTACAGCCTCATCGGGAGGAAGCTCTGGAGGAGAAAAAGGAAGAATATTGGTCCAAACACTGTCATCAGGGATAAGAACAACAAGCAAACTGTGAAAATGTTAGGTACGACTCTTCTTGCTCGGTTTTTCCAAAGGGTGTGTGTGCTGGTGTGTGAGAGAGAGAGAAAGAAGAGAGAGTGCTTTGGCAGCTCACTATTGTTGCTTCCGAAGGAAAGCACTCACTGAAAATGTTTCATGCAAGGAGCTACACCTCAAGGTATTCATAGGATAACTCTCCTCCTTTGATTTAATTCTAACTGGTTCGAGCTGGGAGCTCTCAGTTAAACAAATGTTAGTAACACTCACTGACAAATACTACAGTTACAACTCGCTGGTGCCCTGGAGAGTTTTGAACACCTTTGCTCTTTGGTGGTGGATGTTATTTACAGAAAGACAGCTTATTAGAGTTTTAAACAATACCAACCCCTTCTCAAACCACAAAGTTGAGCTGCAGTTGAATAAGCAGGATACGACGTGTGTATTTAGTGTCTTATGGGAAGAGCATTGAGGCTTTGCAAATTGGGGTTATTAACTGGCATGGCAGTGTAAGCTTGGGAAAATTAACCTGCATTTTGCTATCAGCAGAACACCAGGCTGTGCTGAGCAGGGAGCTCCCAGCACTCTGTGCTGAGCACAGAGCACTCCTTTGAGCTCTGTGATCCTGTACATTCTCAATGGCTTGAAGAGCACAGGATCAAGATGACAGACAGGGTCGCTTCCAACTTTGTGTATTTACATTGCTGAGTGGTTTAGACCACAGTTGTTGTTGGCACATGGAAAGACAAATTTTAATGTGCTAAGCCGGTGCACGTGGTGGGAGTTTGATGCACAAATCTCTAAAGTTGTTCTGCAGTTTAGTGCCTGCGAACTGCAGAATCCAGATGCTCCTGCATACTCTTACCCAAGCAAAAGGCCCTCCGCAGTGCAAGTCATCCCACGGATTTGCATGGGGATGAGCTGCTTTGCATGGAGAAGGTTTCACGGCCATGAGCTCTGCTCTGCTCATTTCAGCTAGGCTGAAGCGATGGGCTAATGAGCTAGATGAAGAGGTGGCAAGTGTGTCCTGAGTACCTTAATTATTGAATGGGAGCCTAACTGATTTTTTGTTCATGTCCTACTTTATTACTATGCAACAGCAGTAAGAATAATAAAACCCTCGGCATTCTTTGTGCCCTTTCAGCTACATTTTATGATCAGTAGAATCACTTCAGTCTGGTAAGCGTGACCTTGGAAGTAATTCATCATTTACACTTCTAGAGTTTCAGGAGTGTGCATTTCCACTTAGAATAAGCACATTGCTAGCATGTATGACTACCACATTTATGTTTCTGTATGCTTAACCATAAAGAATTGTGAAGTAATAACAGTTTATTTCTGCCCTGAAATACTGCTGCAAGCATTACAATATTTCAGACACTTGGGTTACTGGTTTGGTGATTTTTTGTTGTTGTTGTTGTTTTTCTTTCACAAGGTCTGAGAACAGCAAGGCAGTGGCAAGACTGTCCTCTGACAGGGAGCCAATATTCTCTAAAGGGTATCAGTCTGATGGAAAGGAAAGAAGTTAGCAAGGGCTCAGTACCAGCAGATGCTGATGCAGTCTGCTCTCCTTGGCTTTAATGAGCTGCGCATAATTTAGAAGGCACTTTCTAAGACTTTAGAAAGTCATGGAACATCAAGTAAATGGGATTTTCATCAACCCTTCTTTTAAATTGTAGAGAAAGGTTATGCTTCTAGGTTGGTAATTAAACACCTAATGTATAGCCCGGCTTGCAAAGGAGCTATGGTACCCTGCTCCTATTGAAATCAATGCAACTCTGCATATGTAAAGCTCACTCTGTCAAAAGCCTGACCAGGGCTATGCATGCCTACATGTGGAAATGATGTGCTGAAAATTCTGCTTGTAGTGACCATCATGGCCATTAGATACACGAATTCTGTTGCAAATATTAATTAGTTACATGAATTAGACCCCACTTGTGAGCTAGGTGAATTTTGTAGGAGATAATACTGAGGAAAAACTGGAAGTGGTTGGCTCAAAAAGATGCAGAGCTGGGAAATATACTCTGACTCTCAGCTCTGAGCTTTAGAGTCCACCATAAATCCTGCCTAAGGATCCATTTAAAGTTGGGAATGATTGTTGGGAAGGTTTTTTTTGGGGGGAGAGAAGATACCTGTAATCATCCCTCCTAGCTCTTTGCCTGTTATTCTCTGCTGTGAGTTGCCATGAGAAAGCAGGATTGCTAACACAAGGGAACAGCCTCACTGGTTAAAATTGCTTAAGAATGTCATAAAACCTTGCTTGAGTTTTCTGGTTTTTCTCTCTCTGGTATATTAATAGATACACTCAAAGCAATATGAAAAATCATAAAGGTCAACAGCACGCAGGAAATGAAGAGGGGGAAAAAAAAAGTTTCCCTTCCTCTAGGATGCAAATCCAAGTGGGTCAGCATTCAAAGATACATTCCCATTATGCTACTCACATAATATTTACATCTAAACCCAGCCACAGTGCTAATGCAATAATACAGATCTTCTCCATAGCTGTAATTATGCAGCTATAGATAATATATTTGAGGTTACTTTTCATGGAGTAGTAACTTATGCTTCAAAAAATGGACAAACTGGAGGGGTTGCACCACCCTCCTGCTCTTACCTTGGCACATGTGCTCCAGGAGTCCACGTTCTGGTGGTTTGTTTTATTTTGGGGCCTTTGCTTTAAGTAATTTGTCTTTAAGTAATTTTCCTTCCCAGTGATTACATTCTTCATTATAAACCACAGCGTGGAGTCTGGCACATTGTATATAATTTGTTTCTGTTAAACATTGCAGATGATAGATTGTTATAGTTTGGTTTTGGTTTTTTTTTAGCTCATCAATTTGATTCTTTAATTTTCTGTTTATGAAAATACAGCTTTTGTGGGTCTACCTCAGATTAGCTGTGCAATATACAAGCAGCCTGCTCCGATCTGACTGATGCATATTCAGTGTTACTAACTTACGCTCTCAGGAAGTGCACTGAGAGACACAAACCTGAAAATTTATGGGGTGCATTTTCACACTTTGTGATTAATTTGTTAAAAAAGTCAGAATTTTAAAGCTATATTATTCTAATGCCCCTGTAGTGTATTACTCCTCCTTCACACAACTTCTTCTCTGTTTTTATTTTAGCCGTGGTGGTATTTGCCTTCATACTCTGCTGGTTGCCTTTTCACGTGGGACGATATTTGTTTTCCAAATCCTTTGAAGCTGGCTCCTTGGAGATAGCAGTGATCAGCCAGTACTGCAACTTGGTGTCCTTCGTCCTCTTCTACCTGAGTGCAGCCATCAACCCCATCCTCTACAACATCATGTCGAAGAAGTACCGGGTGGCCGCTTGCCGGCTCTTCGGGCTCAAACCCCTTCCCAAAAAGAGACTCTCCAGCAGGAAGCAGGAAGGTTCTCGCATTTGGACAGAGCCAAGCGTTGTCACATGACATGTGGCTTCCAGCAGCAGAGCATCACTTACCCCTGTTTCCCAGAAAGCCATAACGAAGGAGAAAGAGGGCAAGAAACACAAACCGAGACATTAAAGCTCTACTTCTGTCATCGTCTGGCTTGCCAGAAAGACGTAATGTTGGCGGTTAAAGGAAAAAAAAAACACAACCCCCCCCAAAAAACCCAACAACTAAATGCTGAGACTATAAAAGGAGAAAGATGGTTACAGAGATTTGGCAACACTCAACTATTCTTTTTCTGCTGCTTTTGCCCACACGATTCTTTAGCAGTGACTGTAGTGGGAGAGCAGGGCTTCACCAGCCTCCACAGGCAGAACGGAGCCCGGCGCTCGAGACTTTGTGTGACTTCAGCAGCAGCTAACTCCAGCTGAATTTATCCAGAGTTAACTTAAGTTTTCCTAAGAATTTTGCTTACATATAACCAGACCCTAGAGAGAGAAAACTGACTTGCCTGTTTGGAGCGGTAAGCGTGGAGTTTGATACACTTTTCGTAGCCTTGATTTTTAAATAAACAGAAGGTTGGCGTTGTTGGGGTTTT
>WBNM01033613.1:5692-35124 GCA_013399055.1 Ramphastos sulfuratus | reverse complement strand
CTAATTACCCCTCCCCGACAGGTATATATATATTTTTTTAATTTTATTTTTTTTTTACCAAATCTTGAATTTACATGTCAAGATAGAATTTACCTCCTTGAGGCCAAAGGGGGTTTGGACAGGGCACAGATGGTATGGAAACCCATCAGGAAATCAGAACTGAGGAGCTGCTAACAGGCTTCTAAGGAAACATGCTGACCAGTGCAAACAAGCACAGAGTGGGACCAGCTGCCTTCAAACCAGCAAAGGGACCAGCAGCCACTGCAGTCACCCTCTCTTCTGCTTCCCCACACCTTGTCCTTCCCCATCAGCAGGTGAGCAGGGAGGACCCCAGCTAACAGCAGACCTGTGACGGAGAGGAGGTTCTCCTGGATATTTAGGTATCTAACAGCTGCTGCTTTAAATAGTGCTTATGCAAACCTCATTTGAGACAAGCTTGCATAACTGCTGAATATATGTCAACTCAGAGTTTGACAGGTAAGTGCTATTTTTTTCCCCCCCCTGTATCTTATTTTTGGCAAGAAACACAATGGGACATGATTTTCTGCCTGCGCATCAAAGGTACTTTTCTAAAATGAATGAAGCTTTCTGGTAAAGTGCTTTTGACCTATTTCATCACCAGTGTAACATGTTGCCAAGAAATAAAATGCAGCCAAATTGTACCTGTTTGTTTGTGAAGCCATGGTACAAAATGTGGAGTCAGAAAAGCTTTTAAGATGTGGGCTGTATAACAAATGAGTCCACAGCTATTTCCTGTATGGGCTGCTCAGCTACAGGTCAATGAGAACACAGCACAATCTTGACTCACAAAGCCCCTATACATAGAATCATAGAATGGTAAGGTTGGAAGGGACCTCAAGGAGCATCTAGTTCCAACCCCCTGCCACAGGCAGGGACACCTCCCACTAGCACAGGTCACTCAAGGCCTCCTCCAACCTGGCCTGGAACACCTCCAGGGAGGGAGCAGCCACAACCTCCCTGGGCAAGCTGTGCCAGTGCCTCACCACTCTCACCATCCCCTGTGGATACTGAGCAGCTGCCACCAGTGAGACAAACAATTAAACCAGTGTCAGCACTGCTGCTGCCAGCACAGGCTGTTTGCCACCAAAGCATCTGCTCTGCACATGCAAAACCTGCTAGAGACAAGGCAGGAAGAACCTTGCCTTATGGCACTACCTGAAATAAATGCCTGATGCCCATCAGAGTGCTCAGCCCAGTAGTTTGTGGTAAGTGTTATATGGGAAATAAGTAACCTCTGGCTGACATTGCAGCCTCCAGAGAGCTCAGCCAGCACAGGGAACCCAGCCCACACTTCCAGAGCCTTGCTTCTGCATCCCAGCCACCAGTACGAACCAGTGAACACATGATAGTGGTCAAGGCAACACCTGCACCCACAGCAGGGTTTGTGTTTGCATGTGAACTCTTACACCCATCCCTGGGCCTGTGTGTGTGCAGGAGCTTCCCAGGAAATCCTCTAGATAGTCCAGATGGGTGTATATCCAGCAGATGCAGTTGCAGGAGCTGGCATGTCTTGGGAACACCTGGTGGTGACACAATTTTACACAACCCACTAGAGTTAACACTCTGCCCATCTGTGACAGTAGCAATGCCTGGTGGAGCTGGAAGCTCCTAGGGCATTATGTGAAGTCTCTGTTCATTCAGCAGGCCCATAATCCACACAGGGCAGTGATATACACACTCCACTCCAACCATCTCCTCCCACCCGGGCAGCCTCACCTGATGTTTTGCAGCAGACTCCTCCCCAGCTCCATACAAAGGACAGGAACTTCACAGGAACAAAACAATTCCCTCACTCAGCTGTGCTTGCCAATGGCTTTTCACTCAGAAATGTGATTTCTGGGGAGAGACAGGTAAAACCTGCAGGCATCTGGCTTCAGGTCCCACATTCTTGGCCAAACTGGCTCAAAGCAGTCAGATGATGTGGTCCAGCTTTGCCAGCTCTATCAGGTCACGAAGCCACAGATTCAGTTTCCAGAAGCCCTGGCTGCTGCTGTTTAGGAAAAAAACAAACAAAAACAACAACAACAACAACAACAAAAACAAAAAAAAACCCTCACAACAAAAAGGAAAGCCAATGTTAGATGGCAAATTGTCTTTTACCTCTAATTGTAATTATGCAAGTGTAGTTACACTGTGTGCAGTTCTGGAGCCCCCAGCACAGGAAGGACATGGAACTGTAGGAGTGAATCCAGAGGAGGCCATGAAGATGCTCAGAGGGCTGCAGCAGCTCTGCTATGAGGACAGGCTGAGAGAGTTGGGGCTCTGCAGCCTGGAGAAGAGAAGGCTTCCAGGAGACCTTAGAGTAGCCTTCCAGTATCTGAAGGGTGCCTGCAGGAAGGCTGGGGAGGGACTATTGACAAGGTCTTTTAATGACATGATGAGGAGTAATGTGTTTAAACTGGCAGAGGGGAGATTTAAACTGGGTGTTAGGAAGAAGTTCTTTGCAGTGAGGGTGGTGAGACACTGGCACAGGTTGCCCAGGGAGGAAAAGCAAAAGACTTCCTCTTGGAGCTGCACATGGTGATGCCTGACTGCAGGTTTCTCCAGGCCCTGAAAACACATTGTCTTGTTTTTGCTCAGCAGGAGAAGCATGGATCTGCAGTGTTTTGGAGAGTGGACACCTCCAGACTCATTGGGTAGTTCTCTGTGCAGTGTGACCTGGATCCCATCACTCACCTGTCCAAAAGGCAGACTCACACTGCTGGCCCTGAGGAGGCTTGGGGAGCAAACACAACGTAGGCAGAGGACTATAAGCATGGTGCAGGATCCAGTACATCCCCTGATGGGATGTGAGCAGTCCTCTGTCTCTTTAGTCTTCCCTGTGTTTTGGGATGCTAATGGACCAGTGCCTATGGCTTTCACAGAATTGTTTTGGTTGGAAGTGACCTCTAAGATCAAGTTCAACCATCAGCCTAACACCACTGTGGCCATTAAACCATGTCCCAAAGTGCCATGCCCATACATTTCTCAAACACCTCCAGGGATGGCTGCTCCACCACCTCCCTGGGCAGCCTGCTCCAATGCCTGACCACTCTTGCAGGAAAGAAATTTTTCCTAATAACCAACCTAAACCTCTCCTGGTACAGTTTTAGGTCATTTCCTCTCTCCCTATCACTAGGAAAAAGAGACTGACCCCTGCCTCCTTTCAAGGTGTTGTAGAGAGCGCCGAGGTCTCCTCAGCCTCCTTTTCTTCAGACTAAACAGCCCCAGTTCCCTCAGCTGCTCCTCACAAGAGTGGGGCTGGCTCCATAGAGGTGTCAGTGAGCAATCAGTGCCTAGACCCCAGGACTGTCCCTCACTAGCAGGTACCAGCCCCAAATAGCATCTAAAGTGAGCACTGCCTGGTTGCCAACCTACTGCTCTCTTGTGTACAAATACATCCTTTTGAAAGCCTCCAGGCTGCTCCTCTAGCTGTCCTTGGAGATAAAACACTGCAATGATGGCATTTTATTGCACTCTCCACTCTTGCTTCACTTCCCTCACTAGGAGCAAAATGAAGGTTTGGTGATGTGTGTGTGAGTCCATAAAGTAAAATTGCTCTCAAAAACACTGAACCCCACTCTCAGCTGCAGAGGCTGCTCTCAGGGCACAGGAAATGCTCCACCAGCATTTGCCCCCACTTTGAATGCTGCTGGATCAAAAGAGGAGAGCATTACTCTTTTCCTTTTTCTCATGTTCCAGTTGATTTCCCCATCGTTGCAGTGCTGCCCATGAGAAAGAAAAGGCATGGCTCTTTCCAAGCCTTTATTCATATTGTTCATCCCTGCACAGCCTCCTTCCCCAAATGAAGTGGTGCTAGAAATTATCCTTCACTAAAGCAGACAGAGAGGGAACCTCACACCACAAGCCTGCTCTGCAGTGAGCCTGCAGCACGATCAGCACTGAAGTGCAGGGACTGAAATAACTTTAACACACCAGCCCAGCAAAAGACAGCAAGAATTCATGCTCCAAATTTCCCCCAGAAATTCAGTCAATATTCCTGGCCACACACCTTGGTGTGCTTGTCCAGCAGTGCTGATCTGCTTGATTATTGTAAAACTCGCTGCTGTGCCAGGGGCACCAGTGTGAGGGATGCAAAAGGTGCCATCTTCTGAACTCATTTGGATCAAATGTGCTGTTTTGAACCCTTAAAGTATTGTTAGTTTGTGAAGAGGGAAGCACAAGGGTTTCCTGGTGCCCTGGCTGCCATGCAGATGTGCTGCTGTCCCCGGGACACGCCGCTGCCTTGGGCACTGCCTGAGCATCTCTGAGCTAATGCCAATAGGTAGGGAAGCAAAACCCTGCCAGCTGTGCTCACATCACAGCAGTGGGCTCCTCCTCACAAAAAGGTAACCTGCAAAGCCACTCAGAGCTGCTGCAGATGGCTGCCCCAGCCTTGGAAGAAGTCACCTCCGACCAGCTGCTCCTGCTGTGGTGTCAAGAACCATAAGAGGATTGCACTTACCTGCTCATTCTGCTGTGCTTGGTGCCTGATTTCCCACATCACAGTGTGATTTGGAGTCTGCTGTGTAGCTAGAGGAGTGCCACTGCCACAGGCTGTGGTGAGTCCTGTATTAACCATTGCATCCTGCAACCTGGAGGAAGGGACTTGCACCATCACTGCCCAGGCAGGGCTTACTCAGAGAATAACCAGAGGTTTGTAGAGCTGTGATGCTTTTGATTTCAAAATGCTGAAGTCCATAACACTGTCACTTTAAACAAGATGGACATGAGACAGAGCTGTGACATGCTACTCTGCTCTCCTCAGACCCCACCTGGAGTCCTGTGTGCAGTTCTGGAGCCCCCAGCACAGGAAGGAGATGGAACTGTTGGAGCGGGTCCAGAGGAGGCCACGAAGATGCTCAGAAGGCTGCAGCAGCTCTGCTGTGAGCACAGGCTGAGAGTTGGGGCTCTGCAGCCTGGAGAAGAGAAGGCTTCCAGGAGACCTTAGAGTAGCCTTCCAGGATCTGAAGGGGGCTGCAGGAATGAAGGGGGCTGCAGGAAGGCTGGGGAGGGACTATTGACAAGGTCTTGTAATGCCAGGACAAGGGGCAATGGGTTTAAACTGGCAGAGGGGAGATTTAGACTGGATGTTAGGAGGAAGTTGTTTGCAGTGAAGGTGGTGAGACACTGGCACAGGTTGCCCAGGGAGGTTGTGGCTGCTCCCTCCCTGGAGGTGTTCAAGGCCAGGTTGGAGGAGGCCTTGAGTGACCTGTACTAGTGGGAGGTGTCCCTGCCTATGGCAGGGTTTTGGGAGTAGATGATCCTTGAGGTCCCTTCCGACCTTACCATTCTATGATTCAATGATTCTATGCAGAAGGACCATCTGACCCCCACACTGGAGAGAAGGCAAAGACAGGAGCAGTAGCAGCTTAAGCACTGTGATCAATCACACTTCCAGAGCTACACCTAACACCATGCATACAGCAGCAGCCCGGGGAACATTCGGCCCTGCTGAGAGCAGAGACCACTGTGCTGGTTTGAGGCTAATTGGAATATTTTAATAGAGAATTCCAATTCTATTTTAATAGAATTCTATTTTAATAGAATTATAAAATTCTATTTTAATAGAATTGGAATATTTTAATAGTGAAAGGAAAACAATGGTGATGTCTACTTCACTCATAGGCTTGCTGAGATGGATAAGAATAAGAACTCAAAACACAGATAACACAGTCTCTGGGGCACAGCATCTTGGGCTGTCCAGCAGCTTCTTGCCTTCTCTCTGCCGAGTAACCTCACTAACCACTTTCCTTCTAACTCCCCTGGGCCATCCTCTAAACTCACCTTGCACATAAGGCAAACCCTGGGGTAAGGCAGAGGGGTAGGGAGAAGGTGGAAGGGTGGTTGGGAGCCCCTCCTGGGGACTCTGGTTTCTGGGAGGGGAATTGTGTTTCTGTATTACCTTTAACTTGTCTATGTCTGTAACTATTCCTGTCTGTTGTGTATATCTCTGCTTGTACATTGTGCTGAGCTGTAAATAGAGCTTCAGTCCTTAACTTCCAGCTGGCTGAGCATAGTCTGGGGGATTTTACAAAGTGTGGGGGGGGGGCAGGGAACTCCCAAACCATCACAACCAGTTTTTCTCAGCATGCCAAACCTCACCACACTGCACTGCCAGGTGGGCAGGCACCAAGAGCACCCTGCCCAGGGATGCTACGCTGTGCAGTGCTGCAGAGCCCTCCTGACAGAGGACACCATGGCCAGCACACAAGCATTTTGTGGAAAAGGCATTTGAGCTGTAAATTAATAACTGGAATATTTGCACTGGATTAGGGTGAATTTCTCAGCTCTATTCACATGCTAATCCTCACAAGACTTCTGCATCCCTACTGTTTGCTCCATTTTATTTGTCGAGGCTAATCGCCTTCATATGACAGAAAGTGAGAGAGATAATAAAATTACCAAGAAATTACATCCACTGAGCACATTGACCCAAGCAGTTACTTATTAACCATGCCAGTAGACCTAAAAATAGTTTTGATTGCATGCAGTACCATCTACGCCAGCAATTAGTGCAGTAACTACTTAAACTAATAAGAGCATATTCACCTAAATAACAGCAGATAGCAGGTTGAGCCACTGTGTTTGAAAGCACCTTGTGAAACCTCTTCCACCAGTTCACCCAGCCAAGAACCTGCCCATTGTGAGAGAGAGAAGAGCAACTGTCAAGAGCAGAAACAGATGCAATCATTCAGAACTTATTAAATGCAATAGTGATGAGAGAGCATTTTCAAGGGCTATCAGCTGGCTTTTTTTGCTCAGCTGTAAAAATATGGAAACAAAATGTTCATATCCTCCTCCCTGCTTGGTTGTGGCTCTCATTTCTGAAAAGAATGAGGGATGGCTTTTATACCTTCACTCCAAGGCAGGTGAATAATAAGGGCAGAGAACATAGCTCTGCTCCGCTTCAATAAATCACAATACATCAGGAATTCTGCAGTGATTCAATAATGCCAGAAAAAAGATTTGCACAGGAAATGCAATTTATACATCACCTTGCCACATTAATCTCTTCATAGCTGTTCTCTGATACCTTTGGGTGCAGATGGGTCTAACAAAGCCATCTGGCTTGTGTAGGTGTCATCGATGCTGGTGGGGGAGCAGAAGTCATCCCATCTCCCTGCTCAAACCTCAGGGAGATCCTGAAGGAGCCACTTTGGCTTGGCATGAAGGGGTAAAGGTAAGGCTGCATCTGGAGACTTCTTTAAAAGCACAGATTGGGATCTCTTTGTACCACTTGTTTAATCCCCAACAAGCACACAGGCAAGCAGGAGAGACAGAGATTTTGGGCTGGGTCTGGAAGGAGCTGAGCAGCTCAGCTCCATCAGCTTCCCAGTGGTTGAGATGGAGATTTGGGTGGGCTGTGAGCACTGAATGGGCTGGGGCCATTGAAAAGCAGTGGTTTACATTACCTATTAGAGACAGGCACAGGCTGGAGCCACTTGGCTGGCCCACGAGGCAGAAGCAGATTATGCAACAGGAAAACCTCTCATGTAAGGAAAAAACTTCTTTGCTGTGAGGTTGCTGAGAGGCTGTGGAGTCTTCTTTGGAGATACTCTAAACCTGCTTGGACACAATCCTGTGCAGCCTGCTCTAGGTGAACCTGCCCTAGCAGGAGGGTTAGAACATGATCTCCAGAGGTCCTTTCCAATCCTTGCCACTCTGTGATGCTGTTTTATACATCATGCCCTGGAAGCCTCTTATCTGGAGCTATCAAAGTATTTCATTTTCAGAGGTATTTTCAAATACCTCTGCTCTGTTATGCTTCAAGACATGAAGGACAGGCAGGAGAGCCTCGGTCCCCTGACACACAGGCTGGATTCAAACATCATCTAAAATTCAAAGACTTAAGTCTGGAAGGAAAAGCTCTGCAGAAAGTGAAGATTAATTTGATACTGCCTCCAGAGCCTCCTTGCTTTCTTCCTTGTCCCAGGGAGTGAGTGGCTCAGATTGTGCCACATCTTGCTTTGATATTCTGAATTCTTATAGAATCATTTTGATTGGAAAAGACCTTTAAGATCATTGAGTCCAATCATTATCTAACTCTAACAAGTCTGGTGCTACACAATGTCCCTCAGCACCACATCTCTGTCTTTTAAAGACCTGAAAGGATGGGGATTTAACCACCTCCCTGGGCAACCTGTTCCAGTGTCTGAGAACCCTTCTAGTGAGGAAGTTTCTTCTAATATCCAGCTTTAACCTCCCACAGAGACCCCCCCCCTACTAAAAGGGGCTCAACTCTCCCCTACCAAACCAAACATGCTCCAGACTTGTCAGCAACTGAAGTGAAAAGCAAAATCAAATTCTACCTGTTCCACTTCTGACCAGGCTCCTTGATTATGGAGGAGAGGGAGGATTGCTGCTGCTATAGAAACAGCAGCTGCAGGCCTGCTGACCACACTTTGCTGCCGGCAGATCTGGAGACTGCTCACATTGCAGCATGTGCTGTGGCCCACATCCAGCTACTGTACCAGCCTAGGGGTTCTTTGTGAGGCCACAAAGACATCCAAAAAAATCAACACCCTGCTCTTTTTCAAACCTGTTCACAGCAGATACCTTTCCCCCAGCAGGTAGGAGCCAGCACGAGGAGCTGGTACAGCACTGCCCAAGTTTGGATACAACTTGCTCTGTATTTCCTAGCAAAGCAAAATCCAGTGGATTTGGTACTACTTACTAGACCTCCGTGTAGCCTGGGTGTGGGAAAGGGACCCAGCACCTCTGCACCAAACCTGTGAGTTCTAACATTACAAGACAACACTCACTGCTCNTGGGGTCTGAGGAGAGCAGAGTAAAGGGGCAGAATCCCCTCCCTTGCCCTGCTGCCCACACTGCTCTTGCTGCAGCCCAGGACTCAGTTGGCTGTCTAATACCTAAATCCTCTTTCACTCCATGGCTCTCCAGACTCTCTGCAGGCACCCACCGCAATACTGTACCCCAGGGACTACTGGAAAGAAAAGATCTCTTCAGACACCAAATAGACATACTTAAAATGTTTTGTTAAAGAGAGATTGTTTTGGCAAGCAGTTGCTTAACCTAAAGAAAATAGCTGAGTAGCCACGTGAAGAAAATTACTCCGTTTCCTTAGGTAAAACACATTTGGGTTGTAAATTGTGCTAATTAAAGCAGCAAACAAATCCAATGTTGCATTTCCTCAGCGACTTGAAGAAGTTGTTTAACAAACAAACATTAATATGTTTGCCCAGAAACTCACACACATTGGACTAACTCTTTATGATGAGCAATTCAATTTATTGCATACAATTAAGAAAGAAGAGATTAAACCTTGAAATATCAGAACTTATTACGACGAGGCAACAGATCTAGGTGTACTTTTACTGTCCTCGGATTTTCTTGCAAGCTGAAACCAGTGACTCAAAGACCACAGAAACCTGACTTCAAGGTTATTCATAGAATCAGTCAGGGTTGGAAGGGACCACAAGGATCATCCAGTTCCAACCCCCCTGCCATGAGCAGGGACACCCTACCCTAGATCAGGCTGCCCACAGCCTCATCCAGCCTGTCCTTAAACACCTCCAGGGATGGGACCTCGACCCCCTCCCTGGGCAACCCATTCCAGGCTCTCACACTCTCATGCTGAACAACTTCCTCCTCACCTCCAGGCTGAATCTCCTCACCTCCAGCTTTGCTCCATTCCCCCCCAGTCCTGTCACTACCTGAGAGCCTAATAAGTCCCTACCCAGCTTTTTTCAAGGCCCCCTTCAGATACTGGAAGGCCACAAGAAGGTCACCTGGGAGCCTCCTCTTCTCCAGCCTGCACAGCCCCAACTCTTTCAGTCTGTCCTCACAGCAGAGCAGCTCCAGCCCTCTGAGCATCCTCGTGGCCCTTCTGTGGACACGCTGCAGGATGTCCACATCTCTTCATATTCCTATGAAGTTTTTCCTCTGTGCACACCAGCCCTGCTGAGGGGAGCAAACTGCAGGGGCAGCTGTCAGAGCTGACTGCAGCAAGGTGATGTTGCCTGAAGCTGGGCAGCCCCAGGGCGAGGATGAGGATTCCCCCTAGTCGAGAATGGGATCAGTCCTGGGACTGCTTCTCTTTGATGTCTTTATTGATGATCTGGATGAAGGTGTTGCAGAGGTTGGGTCATTAATTGGCTGAGGCAGGAATTACAAAAATAGAATTATTTTTACTTTCCTGAAAACCTCACCCCCAAACTATATACAGAACTAGTTCAGGTTTATTTACAGACTCTAATTGGGTTGGGAATGTTATGGGCAAATTCAGAGATTTAGGAGAGTCAGAAAATGGAAAAGGCTAAGCTACAGACACAGCTTTACCCCACCATAAATTGGGCTGAGCAGGGAATTAAGGGAAACAGCTTTTTACTCACAGAGGTGAGATAGGAAATTGGCGATGATCCCTTGCTGAACTCTGCCAGCAGCAGCCTCCTGCAAGCGGTATCCAATCATGCGGATCCACGCAGCAAGAGTCCCAAGGCAGGTGGAAAAAACACCAGAGTCAGAAGTGGCTCTGAGGTAAAAGAGGTAAAAGATTCGTGGAATGGCAACGTCTCAGCAGCATGAGGAAAGCCAAAGTGCTAGCACCTTCCTCAGCTTGGAGTAGCAACCAAGAAGTCAGGCTGCAGTACGGTCCAAGAGAAGCCAGATCCAGGTACTGCCAGCAGCTCTCTCGCAAATGGACCTGAGGACTTGCTGAGCTTGCAGATTTGCACGGAGTGGTGCAGAAGTGGGGGACCGTCCGAAAGTGGGGATGGTACAAACCCGAGAGCTGTGCCAAAGCAGGAGCTGTCCAAAGTGAGGTCGGCCCAAAGGTGGGAGCAGTGCAAAATGGGGACTCTGTAAGGGCAGAACTCTGTGCAGGCAGGAACACTGTGCCTTTTCCCTTCTCTATCCAGGCCTTTTCTAGACAAAGTGCCCACCTGCCATTTATACTGAGCCTGAGGAACCCAGCCAGCCACCAGCCCCACTTCCACCCGGGTCAGCACACATGGAAAAGGCACCTTCTGCTTTTTGTGCCGCCTTCTTGCCCCACTCAAACATCCTAGAGATGGAGAGGGAAGCAGGAAGAAGGAATTTGGAGTGCTCCACAACAGAAGGCATTGAGGGCACCCTCAGTAAGTTTGCAGATGACACCAAGCTGGGTGGCTGTGTCGATCTGCTAGAGGGTAGGGAAGCTTTGCAACAGGATCTGGACCCATGGGCCAAGGCTCATTGTATGAAGTTCAACAAGGCCAAGTGCCAGGTCACAACAACCCCATGGCAATCTACAGACTTGGAAAGCTGTGTCTGGGAGAGGGACCTGGTGCTGTTGGTTGATAGCTGACTGAATGAGAGTCAGCAGAGTGCCCAGGTGGCCAAGAAAGCCAGTGGCATCCTGGCTTGTATTAGAAATACTGTGACTAGTAGGGACATGGGAGTGATGAGTCTCAGCAGTGGTACTCAGCAGTGGTGAGGCCACACCTTGAGTATTGTGTTCAGTTCTGGGCCTCTCACTACAAGAAGGACATTGAGGGGCTGGAGTGTGTCCAGAGAAGGGCAACAAAGCTGGAGAAGGGCCTGGAGCTCCTGGGCTACGAGGAGTGGCTGAGGGAGCTGGGAGTGTTCAGTCTGGAGAAGAGGAGGCTGTGGGGAGACCTCATCACTCTACAATGACTTGAAGGAAGGTTGGAGCGAGGAGGGGGCAGCCTCTGCTGCTTGGTGGCAAGTGACAGGACTAAAGGAAATGGTTTCAAGCTGTGCCAGGGGAGGTTCAAGCTGGATGCTAGGAAACACTTCTCAAATATTGGAATGGTCTGCTCAGGGCAGTGGTGGAGTCACCATCCCTGGAGGAGTTCAAGCAGCCTGTGGACCTGGCGCTTTGGAACATGGTTTAGTGTTGACCTCTCAGTGCTGGGTCAGAGGTTGGACTGGATGATCTTTGAGGTCTCTTCCAACCAGATATATTCTGTGATTCTATGGAAGAAAAGATTATTTAATAAACTGCACCAGCAAAGGCTTCAACCATTCCAACCACAAATCAGAAACATCCTGAGTTAACTCAGGCCTCCCACTCCTGCTTCAGGCAACACCTGCTGGAAAGGGGCCACCCGAAGGCTGTCTTTTCCAATTAAGAAAGCTTCTGGTGATATCAGAAAGAATTAAAACATTTATTGGGCATAAATATATTACATATACACTACAGATACAGTTAAGTCTTACATACATAGTGTAGTATTTGCAAAATCTATACATTAAAATTGATATGGCAGTTTTAATACAATGCATATGAAATAGTCTAAAATTTACAATACAAGAAAACTTATGATTATTTTCATTTTTCTCTTTTTAAAGTTGAAAAGCTTGGAATGTATGTTCCCATAGTGAGGTAAAAACTTTTTTTTTTTTTTTTTTCTTCCCTCCAATCTAAAGAACTGTGCAAGGATAAGGTTCATACACATTCAGTTAGGGCACTTTCCAATGGTGACACTGGATACTGAGCTACTGTAGCCAACAAACAGGATTAGAAAACATTTCAAGTTCAGCAAGAAGAAGGCAGAACAATACAAAAACATCTCTCTCCTTCCTCAAGGGTTTTAGTGTTTTATTTTATTACCTTTGTGGTGGTTGATGATCTCTTGGAGAGCAGAGCGTGCTCGGGTTGGTCTCACCGCCTGCTGTCGCGGGCACAGGGATGTCTGGGGAGAGTCAAGGCATCAGCCAGCGGTGGGTCAGCAGCAGGGGCAACCAGGGGAGGAATGGTTTGACACCTGGGATGCTGCCTTCTGGTGTTAACACATGAATGACAGCCAAGCCACTATGGCAGAGTATACAAACTAAAAGAACATCAGATTCAGTTATTGAGGGCCTGTCCCAGCTCCTAGAGAACACTCTGGTAACCGTGAGGTGGGACCGGGTAATTCTGTAGGTGTGATTATGAGGGATGCCAAACAAATCAGCAATGACATCAAGTGTCATTGATTGCTTTTCTCTACGCTTCCTGCTCGCTGCTATTAGCATCACTTTTATTTCAAACATCCAAAACTGATCAGCAAAGTGGAATTGTTTTTTTTTCTTTAAAAATTTTTTTTTCCTTTAAAGCCATTTTTGGTTCTTTTTCAGACAGGTGTCAAGCTTGCATTTCATAGCAGCACTGCTGAAACAATATTTTAAAAAAGAAATTAAATTTTTTAAAAAAGGAATCTATTCAAATTTTTGGGATTCCAAAATAGCAATCTTCTCATTGCTGTAAAAAAAAAAAAAAATACACTCTTCTCCCCTTCCACGGCAAACAGCTGGGTACGCTTCGCTCACAAAACACAGAGGCAAGGTCACAAAGTTTTGTATCACAAAGAAATTTAAATAAGATGAGATAAGAAATTAAAATAAGATTGAAATTTGACAAGCCAGGACTTTGGCCAAAAAAAAAAAAAAAAAAAAGAAAAAGAACAACAAAAACAACCAAACTCAAAACCAAAACCCAAATCGAAAACATCCTCCCCCCCCTCCCCAAATATATATATTTAGCTCAATGCCATTAGTTTGCAAGGCTAAATTAAACTAATTATATGTCAATAACAAAATACAGAACATTTCTAATAGTTGCTACATCTAGAGAGGCACACAGAATAATTCATTGATCTTAGCACTTTCTTTCCAGAGATGATTATGTTTTTTTTGGATACATGTAAACGTTTGAATCACTGATAAAATGGGGGGTTTTTGTTGGTGGTTTTTTTTGTATATTTTTGTGTGTGGGGTTTGGTTTTTTTTTTTTTGGTTTTTTTTTGGCATTTAATGTACTTAGATGCTTCCATCTTCAAAACAAACACAAGAAAATGTAAGAGGATTAATAATGCTAGGAATGCTGCCAGGTAAAAAAAACAAAACAAAAAAGTTGACCTAAAGTACGACAGTATAAACCAGACAAAAATATAACAATGCTACAGGGAAAGGGTGGTGGTGGTGGTGGTGGTGAGGGGGGATTAGTACATAAGTACACTTTTTATTTTTTAATTTTTTTTGTGTCTTTTTTTTTTTTTTAAAAGTTTTACAATAAATAAAAAGATTGCACTGTAATTGGTATTTAAAGTACTGTATGCAGTATATAGTATAAATAAACCTAAAACAAAAAAAAATAATGTTGGTTTGTTTGTTTTTTTGTTTTTGCTTTTTGTTTTTTTTTTTCTTTCCCCATTACTTTGGTTAAGGGACTGTTAACTCTAGTACAGGACACTGAAACCTTAAGATGATGGAGGCAGAGCACAAAACAGCTAAAGGACAAAAGCGAAACCGAGTAGCAAAAATATACAGAAACAAGAGGCAGGGGAATAGGCTGTGTCTGTTGCACCCTTTTGGAATCTATTTGCACCTCCAGCTCACTTCTGTCCCTGAGGTACTTGCACAACGTTGACTGAACATAAATAGTTAAAAAATCTAGTATCTTGATGGATTACACTGTGTGTCTGGGAAGGGGCAGGCTGGAGGGGGAGGGGGACAGTCCCATCAGAGCAGAGACTATTCCTCTGCAGGACTCTCATCTGAGTTTTGCCATGTACCAAGTGAGTTCAATTAGCCCTGTGGTAAGAAGAGTGTAGATGCTCATCTAAGGTCTTTAAAATAAACAGATGAATTAATTTCTGATACCTCCAAGAAAGTTCCACAAAATGGATACCCCTCTAAAAAAAAAACCAAAAAAAATCAACAACAACAACAATAATAATAATAAGAAAAGATCAACTGACAGTAAATTTTGCTTACATCGAGTGTAAATATCACCTAATTCAGTAGAGGCAGTAAGCTGTCACCAGCTCTAATCATATAAATCAGGCTGAACATAATAGAATAATATTTAGTATTAGATTAGGAATAGTTATATACAGTGACAAACAGACAAGTTAAAGCAGCTTTTAAATAGCTGAACATGGGAATAACTAACTATTGCACAATGCCCTCTTAAAATCACCGCTAGGAATCAAAAAGGTAAAACAAAGGAAAAAAAAAAACCTCTCTATAATGCTTCACAATTTATATGCAGTTTGGTTATTAGATCTCGTATGCAGGCAGTTTATAGTGTTGCAGCTGTAAAAATAACAGATAATCAAAAAGGTTTTTGGACTGCAGGAAAATTGTTCTGATTTAAATGCACTAAAGAGTTGAAAAATAACAACTTGGGTTTTATCTTGAAAGAAAAAAAAAACAAACTTGGGGCAGATGTAGTGAATAATTCATAGGCAACATTGCTAATACTGTTCAAGGAAAACCTGGTACTGTTGACTAACACTGTACTCTAGTCTTACCACTATACACACTTGTGACTAACGTTGAGAAGGAAAGAGACAAAAGAGTGACTCATGATTAAAAAATCCCTAAATAGTAAGTTAAAATGAGAGACTGGATGAACTTCAGTGGAAAAAAAAACCAACCCAAAACAACATTGAAAAGGTAAATTGGTGACAATTTTGAAATTGTGAAGGAAGAAAACAAAAAAAGGAAAAGAACAAAAAAAATCTTGCTTTTGGTTATCTGGTTTGCTTAGTTCTCCAGTTTGACCACTTCCTAGTTTTTGAATTTCAAAAAGGTGCATCAAAACACTGATTTTTATCTCTCTTCAAGCTAAAACCGTAAAAACAAGAGAAGTATATAAAATGTATGGTAGGGCAAAAGGATTTCGAAACAAAACAAAACCAAAAAGGAATATCTGAATAAATGTGTGGATTATAATGCGTAGCATTAGTTAAAAATTTGTATCTCCAACTCCCACTGAATCCCTACTTCATAAAGAAGTACTGTAATATACAGGCAAAGAGAATCGACAGACTCGCGAAGCCGAGGACGATGAGGGCTGCAAACTGTTCGTCAGTAGGAATCATGCTCTTGACCTTGGGATCGTCTATGCTGCCCATCTCCCCTGCCAGCATGAGCTCGTTCCGCTGAAGCACAAAGGCAACGGAGGGGCTGTAAGGTCCGCTGAGTTCCTGTGAGGTATCCAAGCACCGGCGGCAAACGCAGACGCGAAACCGATAGTCTGTGTTGACTTGAAGGCCTGAGATGTGGAATGTGGTCTCTTCTCCCTTGTACACCTTCAAAACAAAACAGCGAGCACCGTCAAATACACGCAGCAGGGTGATCTCCTCCTCCTGCCATAGCATCATAGAATGGTAAGGTTGGAAGGGACCTCAAGGATCGTCTAGTTCCAACCCTCTGCCATAGGCAGGGACACCTCCCACTTAGTACAGGTCACTCAAGGCCTCGTCCAACCTGGCCTTGAACACCTCCAGGGAGGGAGCAGCCACAACCTCCCTGGGCATCTTAAAACCATATCCCTAAGCACCACATCCAACTGACCCTTAAACACATCCAGGGTGGGTAACGCCACCACCTCCCTGGGCATCTCATTCCAGTCTCAATACAGAGTGTTCAAAGTAGTCAATGCATACAAGGACAGACAAAACTTCAGAGAACCCTAAGACATCCTCGTCTTTTGTGGATATGATGAATACCACACATACATTTATCTGCCCTTAAAACATGACTATATGCCTAAAACATGACTATATGCCTAAAACATTAAGACACAGGCACTGCATTTGTCTCCAGGAGGAAGAAAATCTGCAAACTAAGGTTATTGGAAGACTTTTACTGTATAATCATAAAACTCTTTACAACTATTATTTTAATGTACTTTCTCTCACATTTCTCTCAAGAGTCAGCAAACTTGCCAGAAACTGCACTTTCAGAATTGTGGAAACAATAAAACATTATTAAGGTATTTAAAAAAAAGAAGAGGAAAAAGAGAAAAAAAAAAGAAAAAGAAAAGAAAAAAAAGCTTCTCTTGGTTGCACTGCATTTGGCTGTGCAGCAATCCAAACCCATCAGGTATTTATGTTAACCGAGCGTAGGTACTGCGTGAATAGGAGAACATGAGTCACAATATGAGAAAGAAGGGAGAGAGCTGACTGCCTGAGACACTGCTTTGTGACCTTCATGGGAAAAAGGCCACTGGAAACATTTGTGAGCTCTGAAAACAAAGAACCAGTCAACAATTTACATAACAAAGGGTTGCTGATATTGGTACTTTATGAAGTGAAGAAAAAAGCATCCTGAAGTTCAGGTACTTTGCCTGCTCACTTAGCTGGTTTCCTTCTCCTCGCTGTGGGAGGGGAAGGCTGAGAGCATCTTTGCCCTCCCAGAGGTAAGGATTCAAATTAGGAAAGGGTAGCAGGAGGGGAATTAAGCCTGAGTTGATCGAGGACTTCCTGTGTGTTACTCTGGAGTAAGACATACAGGAGGAAAAAGAAGAGACATGTTCAGCAAAACACCACTTAGAGAGTCCGGCTCAGGCTTGCCCCTGAGACTCATCCTGCAGTTAAAAAGCCAGTTGCTGATTTCTTGAGAAGGTCTGGGACAAAGAATTGAGATTTTCCTTTCATTTGTACTCTCCTTTTAAATTTCCACAGTTTTTCCAAACACAGCTTGAAGGATGGCAACTTGGCAGTTTCCAGACTCAAGCAGAAGTCCTCTAAACTGGCTCATGTTCCTTAGTCCCAAGGCATAAATCAAGAAGCAAGGCTTAAACAAAATTATGTTGGCTTGCTCTTTATGCCCAGCACTCACAGGAAGTTCAGTCTAGCTCAAGGGACAGGAATACAATGAATTCACACATAAATCTCTGCCACTAGCCACAGCTCTGCACTGCTAGCAGCCTTCCCTGTGTCCTCTTTGCTTGTCTTCCCAGTGCCAGTGAGGAGTCATTAAGCTACAGACTGCAAGGAAAACAAAGATGCATGTGCTGTAGCAGTGCACAGAAACCATGTGAAGGCTGATACCTCTGTTTGCAAAGCACATCTTATCCCAACAGCACTTCTGCCACTTTGTTTTCCAGTGGCCATTCCATGCCCAGCTGAGGTGGGCACCCATCCTCCACCTACTCTTCTTGACCTGGCAGGTGGTTAATACTTCAGTTTACTCACAAACAGAAATGATCATGCAGAGAAAAGCTGCCTGCCTTTGGCACATAAATGTAGGCTGGGTGAATAATTAACAAAAAGATGTGCTCTTCCCCAGGAGCAGAGTCAAGATTCTTCTACAGGGAGAACTCAACTAAACCTCCTTTCTTTAGACTCTGAGGTGTGGCAATCCAAGCCATTTATCCTCACAAAACACCTGTGAGCAAAGTAGGTCTTCTGGTGCTGTGGTAGTAATTNTTCCATGTCCTTCCTGTGCTGAGGGCTCCAGAACTGTACACAGGACTCCCCGTGGGGTCTGATGAGTACTGTCATTTCAAAACACATATCAGAGAGCTCTGCATGCTTTTGCCATAAAGTAACTTTTGCAACTAATACAACCACTTCTCAACCAACCCCCAAATCAATCCAGCAAAATCAAATGACATTTCATAAAAGTTTAACGATCTAAGCTTCATAAATTGCATTTAACAGATGCTGGAGATGGGATATGCAGAGTTTGTCTCTGTTGTAAAAACATGTCCACAGTGAATTGTTTTTTCAGTTGTTTTGCTCTGTCAGGGTGGTGAATACCAGTGTAACTGAAGGTGAAGCCTGGCCAAATTAAAGACCTGTGTCTTCATGATACTCTAATAAATACAGATGACCAAGTTCACTCAAGCCAGCTCCTCAACAGCATTCTCCAAAAAAAGGGAAGACAGTCAAAGGAGAGCAGAGTGCACCTTTAATGAAAGCTTGAGAAACAGCTGCAAATAATAAAGACAAAACATTTTCTGCACTAGAGCTGGAAAGGTGGAGGAAATTGTCCTGCTTTTAGTTGTGTGATGAGTATTCAGTACCAGTGGAGCAATCTCTTTTCTCAGTAACAGGTAAAATTGTGCTTAATTGTCAGTCAGTTCTGACAGTAGCCTCTGTATCCTTCTCACAAAGCTGCAGCAAGCACCTCAGAGATGCTCCTGGCTCCAGCTCAAATTTTGTCTGCAGTAGCATCTGCAGGATGCTAAGCCAACACAGGATGCCCTAAGCACAGAGACATCACAGAGCTGTTGTGGTTGGAAGCGACTTGTGAGATCAAGTCCAACCACTAACCTAACACCACCAAATCCACCACTAACCCATGTCCCTCCACACCATATCTACACATCTCTTAAAAGCCTCCACAGATGGTCACTTCACCACCTCCCTAGGCAGTCTGTCCCAGGGCTTAACAACCCTTTTGGTGAAGAATTTTTTCCAAATATCCAACCTAAACTTCCCCTGGCACAACTTGAGGCCATTTCCTGTTGCCCTAATGCTTGTTACTTGGGAGATCAGATCAACTCCCACCTCACGAGAACCTCCTTGCAGGGAGCTGTCGAGAGCCATGGTGGTAAACACAATTAAGACTTTGTGAGTGGACTTCACATGCACAATGCAGAAAAGAAAGAGACAATTATATCTATCAGGTCTCTAAATTGGCTACACAAATCTAAGTTTTCTGAGCAAATCTAAATTGTCTAGCCCAAATCTAAGCGTGCAAAGCAGCACACTTTTCTGTGTGTAGCACATTTTATGCTTTGGTGGCTGGCAAGTCAAAGCAGCTATCCTGTTTATCAGTTCCTAACCCCAGTTTTTCTGTTCAGACACCTGAGAAGGTAACAGAAACATGATGAGCTTTTTCACCTGGCTCCCTCAGTGAAAACATCGGCACCGGCAACAAACTGCTGCTGAAGCCTTTTTATGCCACTGGATCATACTGATCAAGATAGACAGCTCAGATTAATTCCTGGAGGCAAATATTCCTCAATTTCACAATTCCAACCCCCCTCCACCTCTTTCAAATAATAAAATTGACAGCTGCCCTATAAGTAACGCATTAGAAAGTGTAAGATGACCTTAGCTGGTTGTGGCACTCCCTTGCAACGAACAGTATATGTAATAAAAGCCTATTTTTGTATAGGGATAAGAAAATCAAGAATCAGAGGCAGGTTTCATTTCAATCTATTTAGAAAGCATGCCACCTTGGAAGGTTTCATTTCTTCTAAGTCCTCTGACAGATTTCTCCTTCAGAAACTGGTTTATTATTTTATCCAAACTCAGCTTCGCTCACTGAACTGTTGAGATGCTGAGAAAAGCTGAAGAGTTGTGTGGGCAGCCTTGTCTCCTAAACAAAGCAAACCAAGGTCCCTCAGGTCACCTCCTGCAAGGTGGGCTGCACTGAGAAACTCTAACGAATGGGAATTTGCTGCATGTTGTGACACAAAACTGGCATCAGGAGGCAGAGAAAATGCTCAGTGCAAGTAGTTCTAATAACAAACACCAATGTGTACCATACAATTAGGTTGTCTTCTGGCATCCAACGAGTACAAGTGCCTCTGACTTGCTATTAAAGAAGGAAAAGCAATTTTTTGCTCATTAGAGCTTTAAACAAATTAACAGTGCACTGAATGCCTTTCTGTAAACATACAAATCCTGGATCTGAAACAAAGGAAAGAAAAAAAAAATAAAAATAAGAGCTTGGAAAGATCAACTCAGTTCTCCTGAGTGCCCACCTCTTGCTGAGTGCCCACTGCCTTGCTGAGGGATATTTACATGCCCAGTGTATCCCACCTCTATCTTTTCTTTTCTTTAGGAAAGCACCTGGGGACTCTCCCAGTTTTCTCCCAGAAAAGATGGGGCAGAACTTCATGAAACATCATTTCCTCCAAATTCACAGAAAATTCAAAGGTAGAACATTTTGCCTCAGTGGCAAACAATTTAAGGCTAAAGCAGCTTTAAAGCTCAGCCCTCGTTTCCCATGGTCAGCCCTTATGGAGAGCTATTTCCTTGCCGATTCGATCCCCAGAGCTGCTCAGCTGGGAAATTAAACACAGCCTGCCAAGTGTCACAACCTTTAGCCCAAGTCTCAGCTCAACCCAGCCTGCTCCCCTAACTGCAGACTAAAACTATGCAAAACTGGGGATGGTTTCAAGACACTTTAAAGTTAAGTTTAGACAGAGTAAGCTTTGCCAGATGAAAGTGTAAAAAACAGAGAAGTTAAACCAGGCCACCAATTCCTGGAATCTGCTGTGATTTACATCTGGGACTGTAAACAGAGGAAAATTAATCTCCTGAAATGAACTGTCATCTGCCATTAAAGTATTCCAATAGATGAAGTACACATAAAGGAACACAGTGCTTGTCTAACAGGAAAAGGAGTATTTCACATTGTTTTAAACACGCTTTCTAGGGAGCTAAATTGTTATCTGCTTAGTACCTGCAAATCCAGGTCTTCAGACAGTTCTCAGCAGAGAATTATTTACCATGTGTTCTCCCAGAGGAGGGCAGGGATGCCTACAGCAAGGGCCTTGGAGTGCTTTAGTACCACCTCAAATGGTG
This sequence comes from Ramphastos sulfuratus, assembly GCA_013399055.1. NCBI lineage: Eukaryota > Metazoa > Chordata > Aves > Piciformes > Ramphastidae > Ramphastos > Ramphastos sulfuratus. The sequence goes on along the minus strand of WBNM01033613.1, from coordinate 13,840 downwards.
GAGAAGCAGTGGGGTTTGGGATGTGGAGAGCTTCAGACATCAGGCTACAGGGGAGGGAGACAGGGGGTTGGAACTAGATGATCCTTGAGGTCCCTTCCAACCTTACCATTCTATGATTCTTTCTCATGGGTGGATTTAACAGCCTGAAAATCTACAATAGCCTGAAAATCAAAACAACTTGCAAAAGTTCTCTAATACTGTGTGCCCCTTGAGATTCACATGCAAAATACATATGTCACTTGCAGGGAATAAAAACAGATTTCATAGTAAATTGAGGGCTTGCACATCAAAAGTAATTAACATACCACTACTATTATTACCACTATTATGTTTCAGCTAAATAGCAGCAAGTTGTCACACACATGCCACAGCAAAGTGAAATGCATTAGCCAGAAAAATCCCTGAAAGATTTGTGCATTGTTCATCTCCTATTCACATCCAAGTAGCTGAGGGCATGCAGGTAGCTACAGCAGCCCAGCTAATGGACAGCAAGCCAGCCATGTGCCCCAGTGCTGAGATCACACTCACATTCCTGATGAAGAGAAATCATTCTGAGGGGGAAAGCTGATTTCTGAGAAGGAGAATCATAGANAGCAGAGCTGCTGCAGCCCTCTGAGCATCTTGGTGGCCTCCTCTGGATTCACTCCAACGCTTCCCATGTCCTTCCTGTGCTGGGGGCTCCAGAACTGCACACGGTGCTCCAGATGGGGACCAGTACTCCAGCTGAAGACCTTCAACAAGACCCTAAAGGTACTTTTTATTTCCCTTAATACTGGGTTTCTTCATACCATAATTTCTTGACTGCAAAGATTAAGTCATCACCTACCTTAACGGAAGATGAAGCCACATCCAATGCTCCCCAAGGTCATCCAGAGCATTTTAAGCACTCAAGTTATGCTTAATAAAGCTGTATGTGTAGGTTGTAAGTTAAGGCTATTTTGTAAATCATGTAACAGCAAAATGGGTCCCCTTATCCACTTACCACTGACATTATGAGGCCAGCACAGTACTCAGAGGCTTTATTATCTATACCAGCACCACAAATATTTCCCAACAAAAACAACAGCTAGGTTTCTGAATCTTTAGCACCCATATGAATTGTCCTGCATTTATGTATGTTATTTTTGATAATTCACTAAGTCACAGTAACACTCAAAAGCAGACTGACAAGGAGCAAAGACACAAAGCAAGCACTGTTACCTTTTCATATTTTCAAGAGTTAAATTTAAGGTTAAAATACCTAATTTCCCAGTTTTGGTTTATTTGGAATGAAAGAAAGGACAGGGAGGAGATGACACAGATGAAATACACTGTAAATCACACAGTCAAGAGTTGTGACAGATGAAATAAAAGCTCAAGCTGTGAATGAGTTGTTCCATTTCAAGTGCTCTGGGGAAATGCCCACTTGTGATCTCCAATCAAGACAGACAAGGAAAGAAGGATCAGGTGTACTTCATTCATACAGTGTCAGAAAGGACACTGCTTCCTGTGGGGTAGCTGATACGCAGCAGTTCCGCATCCATGCATCAGAACCTGAGACAGGAATGGGATGGCCAAACAAACCAATTAGAAGTTACATACTTGACTGAAATCCTTCATGGAGGGTCTTGGAATAGGCCTGGTGAATGAGGAAGTCAATCTTTGTTTTCTCATCTTCAGAAAACCTTTAGCACCAGCCAGTTCAGAGCCAAGCATGGGTGGACAAAGTTGTACCTTTTCAAAGGTTAGTTGAGTTAGGAATAGTGATTGGCTTCAGACAGAGCACAAATCACTCCAGTAAGATTATTATGTTCTATATTCTCCTTTGGGGGAGAAAACAACTTATTAGAGCCCTTAATTTTGACTCAGCCTTCATCAACGTTCACCTGAAACATCGTCATAGGATGTAACTCGATACAGCAGTAAGAAGCAGCACAGCAAATGTTCAAAACCATTTCCACTATGCCATCAATTCAGCAGTACTGAAATGAGTCCATTTTCCTACCTGCTTGTATTCAGATTCTCTTCCAACCAGTACCTGCAGAACATAACCAACAGGATCTCCCTTCATGGGTGGGACCATTTCCCAGGTGATTTCACAGGCGTTTCCTCTCAGCTGTGTTACTCGAGGGGCTACAATGAAATGAAATGAGATGTGTTGGCATTTAATGTACAGACTGCACTGAACTCTGACTCATTTTCTGTGCACGGTAATATACATGAGAACATTTTAAAAGGAGAACTTTAGGACATCACAGGGCTTAGTAGCACATAAAAACCAAACAAAATGCCATCAGCACTGGCTGAAAGAAGTAAAATGTTTAAGTCATAGAATCACAGAATGGTAAGGTTGGAAGGGACCTCAAGGATCATCTACTCCCAAAACCCTGCCATAGGCAGGGACACCTCCCACTAGCACAGGGCACTCAAGGCCTCCTCCAACCTGGCCTTGAACACCTCCAGGGAGGGAGCAGCCACAACCTCCCTGGGCAACCTGTGCCAGTGTCTCACCACCCTCACTGCAAACAACTTCCTCCTAACATCCAGTCTAAATCTCCCCTCTGACAGTTCAAACCCATTGCCCCTTGTCCTGTCATTACAAGACCTTGTCAATAGTCCCTCCCCAGCCTTCCTGTAGGCCCCTTTCAGATACTGGAAGGCTACTCTAAGGTCTCCTGGAAGCCTTCTCTTCTCTAGGCTGCAGAGCCCCAACTCTCTCAGCCTGTCCTCATAGGAGAGCTGCTGCAGCCCTCTGAGCATCTTCGTCACTGAAAACTCTCCTTTATTTCAGGACACTCTTGCCTGATGAAGCAGCTCAGAATCCCTGTGGTTTAAAGCAATTACAAACACTATTCACAAAACATTTGGTATCATTTAGAGCTGACTAACATGTTTACTGTAGGACCCAGAACCACTTCTGCTGTTAGAGCATCTCTCTCCTGTCAGCATGTGAGCTGCTAGAAAGGGGGAGTGGATGTGATAGAAAAGTGTAAAAATTCAGTTGCAATGCTGTGCCCTGATCTTTGCAAAGCAGAAGCCCACGCACAAGTTACACTGGCACTAATAAAAGCAGCAATTCAGTGGAAGTTCTGAGCAAACATCTGTGTCAGCAAAGATGCCTGCACACTATACGAAGCTGCTCAGAGGACTGGAGCAGCTCTCCTATGAGGACAGGCTACAAGAGTTGGGGCTCTGCAGCCTGGAGAAGAGAAGGCTTCCAGGAGACCTTAGAGTAGCATTCCAGGATCTGAAGGGGGCTACAGGAAGGCTGGGGAGGGACTATTGACAAGGTCTTGTAATGACAGGGTGAGGGGCAATGGGTTTGAGAGTAAGACCAGTCCAGGATGCAAAGCACAAGCATCATTTTAAGGACAAGGACTTGTATCTAATTCTGAGCCTGACATTCAGATGATCAGACCTACTACTTCTAGGCAGGCTTACACTGGTGCTCTCACAGAACTCCAGAGAAATTCAATTTGACAGCTGTTATTGCTGTCCTTGGGAGAGGATCTCTCACCAGCTGACAGTCAAAAGATGGTGTATGATGGCCAGCAGCAAGCTTGCACGTGAGCAGAGCAGAGCACTAACAGCAGCAGCGTGTTTGTTCCTACAACCAAGCACCTGCCATGGGAAGGCATCAAAACAACTGTGACAGCAGCCAGGTTCCACCAACCTCTCACATCAGGCAGAGTAAGCAAACAGACAAACCAAAGAAAGGACACTGGGACAAACCTTAGCAAGTGGTTAACATGTGCATGTGCAAAGACATGAGCTTGTTAACAGCAATGGAGATGCTCCAGCCTGTGAAAGCAGACAACAGGAGAGCCTATCACAGAAACAAGTGCTGCTGCTGCATACATTACATGAATTTCAGCCTAATTTGTTACCACCCAAGAGAACACATGAATCATACGTGGAGCAAATGTAATCAATACCCATTTGCTTCTCCCTGCACATCTGCCACTGTTGAGAGACTGATAATAGACGCCTTCATCTCAGCTGACAACAACAGTCTCAATTATTTTCCTTCCTCCTTCCATCTCCCACCCTGAAACACATAGAATTGGGTCTGACACAGAGCACTGCCACTAACAATAATGCTGCTTTAGGGCTGGCATCACTAGATGGGTGATTAGGATACTCTTTAAGAGAAGAAGCATATGCTTCTGATACATGAAAAACTGCCCCAGGTTTTTACCATTCGTGGTCCAAACACAGAAGAGAATCACCACCATCATTCTGCCTCAACAGATCATCTTTCCCTATAGCATTACAGCCCTACAGATGGTTTTGTTGTGCCCTTCTCCGTTACAGCCAGTGTTTTGTCATGTACCTGTGGTCCCAGCCCACACACAACCTGGTATTTGCACCGTATCTCAACTGCTTGATATTCAGATGAAGCTTGAGTCATGTTTAACAGGAACTAAACAGGCAGGCAGGCAGCTCAAAACAAAAAACCCAGGTGGTATCTGAACTTACTAAAATGAATTTCCATCCAGCAAAATGAACACCTGACTACAGTACACTCCAGCATCCCTGTGCTGGTTTTATCCATTTAGTGCAGCTAAGAGAGAAGGGCAACATGGACTGAGCAACCAGGAGGCATGTGCTGTGCCCAGGCACTCCAACCACCTGCAGATGCTGAAGCTGTGAGGCATACTCTCCCTGCCAGCAACACCCAAGCCAGCCTGATTCACCTGGGAAGAGTTTGCTTTCCTGGGGAGCATATCCTGCAACTGCAGAACAGAGTGAAGCAGGACAATTCACTGTCAGGTAAGTGTATTTACCCTCCAGCTCTACACCACACACATACAGCCATCTTCTTCCAGAAACATCACTGAAACAAATGCCAAAACCCAGGAGACATTCAGGTAGAAATGCATCACAATGTTGGGGGCTGGAAGTGATCTCTGGAGATCATCTATTACAACCTACTGCTAAAGCAGGGTCATCCAGAACAGGTTGCACAGAACTGCATCCAGGCAGATAAGGAGACTCCACAACATCTCCTATGTGACCTACTGTAGGTGATCCTGCTCTGGCCTGGGGGCTGGATTAGATGATCTTTAGAGTTCCCTTCCAACTCCTTGTGATTCTGTGATCTTTGGGTGGCCTGGTCCAGTGTTCTGGCACCCTCAAGGGAAAGACTTTTTCCCTTGTGTTCAGATGGAACCTCCAGTTCGTGCCTGTTGTCTCTTGTCCTGTAACTGGGAACCACTGAGAAAGAGGTCTGGCTCCATCCTCCCGACACCTACCCTTTAGATGTTGATGAACACTGAAAAGATGCCCTGGCTAAACAGCCTTAGGACTCTCAGCCCTTTCCCACAGGAAAGGTGGGATTCTTACACATGCTGATTTTAGCAGAGTGAAGCCAGTCTCCCAATGCTCCCTTTAACTTAGACAGTCTTGTTCTTTCTGGGGGTGATTCAGAGCAGCTAACCTGAAGACCAGGGAACAACACCCCAGCAGTGTCCTCTGCTCTCAACATCTTTTGCTTACAAATGGTGTAAAAATCACCAAAGCCAGATTTTGGACACAGCAGAGCAAACAAAACCTGCCTGACCAACTGGCAGTTGCTGTTTCTCACAGTAAATGGTAGTGCTTGACAATGGAGTTTTACACACCTAGGGGAAAAATGTGCCTCTGAGTTCAGTTCAGTTTATCTGACAGCCAGCACAGCAAACCCACTACCTTTGTAATAGTTCTGCTTGGAAGGAAGGAGCAAAATTACCCTGGTCAAAATGTACACAGAGTAAGACATTTCATTCTAAAACTTCATTTAATTAGGCCTTTTGTTCTTCTAGTGGAACACTGAGTTCTGAATCTGTTGCTCTGTGCATGTGAAACATCAGGATTGATTTACAGACTGAAGGAAAAAATAAACTGAACATCAGTTTCTGCTGAACATCACCTACACAACTAAAAACATTACACTTTACTCATGCTGAAGTGGCTATGTGCACATATTTACTACAGCTGTTACATCCCTTATAGAAGTGCTGTGCTAATCCAGAGTAATGCCCTGGTAAACAGCACTGTTAGCAGCAGCAGCTTAACTGTTTACATGTAACAGCAGTGGTTGGTGTAACATTTTTATTGCTTATATGCAGTTTTGGGTGATAATTCAGCTCCCCACCATGTGTAACTTCAGAGAATGGCTTAAGTTGGAAGGTAACTTAGAGATCATCTGCTCCAACCTCCCTGCCGTGGGCAGGGACACCTCTCAACTAGACTTGGCTGCTCAAGGCTTCATCCAACCTGGCTTTGAACACCTCCAAGGGAGGAGTCATTCACAACCTCTCTGTGCAACCTATTCCAGTCTCACCACCCTCATACTGAAGAACTTCTTCCTAAGATTCAGTCTCAACCTACTCCCCTTCAGCTTAAAACCATTCCCTCTTGTCCTATCTCTAGACACCCTGATGAAAAGTTCCTCTGCAGCCTTCCTGTAGGATCCCTTCAGGTATTGGAAGGCAGCTCTAAGGTCCCCCTGGAGTCTTCTGTAGGCTGAACAACCCCAGCTCTCTCAGCCTGGCCCCACAGAAGAGGTGTTCTAGCACTTGGATCATCTTTGTGGCCCTCCTCTGGAGTAAAGGGGCAGAATCACCCCTCTTGGCCTGCTGGCCACACTCCTGTTGATGCAGCCTAGGATACAATTTGCCTTCTGGGCTGCGTGAACACACTGCCAGCTCTTGTTGAGCTTCTCACTCCCTACACCCAGACCTCTTTCTTCTCAACCCACTCTGCATCCAGCCTAGATTTGTGCCTGGGACTGGCCCAATCCAGACACAGGACCTCGTGCTTTGACTTGTTGAAGCTCAGGCAGTTGTGTCAGTGGCCCACTGCTCAAGCCTGTCGAGAGCCTTCTGGAGGCCATCCCTTCCCTCAAGTGAGACCACTGCACCACACAGCTTGGTGTCATTGGCAAACCTGCTGAGGGTGCACTCAATGCCACTGTTCATGCCTCTGACAAAGATGTCCAGTATCTGATGGGGGCCTACAGGAAGGCTGGGGAGGGACTACTGACAAGGTCTTGTAATGACAGGACAAGGGGCAATGGGTTTGAACTGGCAGAGGGGAGATTTAGACTGGATGTTAGGAGGAAGTTCTTTCCAGTGAGGGTGGTGAGACACTGGCACAGGTTGCCCAGGGAGGTTGTGGCTGTTCCCTCCCTGGAGGTGGTCCAGGCCAGGTTGGACGAGGCCTTGAGTAACCTGTGCGAGTGGGAGGTGTCCCTGCCTATGGGAGGGGGTTGGAACTAGATGATCCTTGAGGGCCCTTCCCACCTTACCATTCTATGATTCTATGTTAAACAGCACTGGAGCCAGGACAGATCCTTGAGGAACTCCTCTTGTCCCTGGCAGCACAAACTGATTATTCACCAGTGTTACTGTGCACTTACATTAACCTTTATTAACACACTGCATACTTACCAGTTAATTAGCTACATGTTACTTACACATATGTAAAAAAATCCATTGCATACCTTTGATGGCAGGTGGGACTGACTTAGTTGTGCAGAAGGTACATATTTCTGAGAAAGGTCCCTCCCCAGCATCATTGACTGCCTGTATTCTGAAGGAGTAACAGGTGGATTCCGTCAGCCTCTGTATCTTGTATGTATGACTCGGTCCCCTATAAATGGGAATAAACCTGGAAATGACACAGATGAGAACATGTGGTTACAGAGGAGCAGCACTGACACTTCTGCCTCTTACACATCAGCACAAGGCATCCAAGCTGTGAAAAATGGCACAAGGTGCTTTGCAGAGCTGTGAAAGGGAAGGATAATAACAGCACATTAGTAAAACGCTAACAATGATCAGTAGGTTAGGGGACACAGGAGCTCACTGCCCCTACTACAACTCTACTTACCTTGCAAAGTGATTATGGGAATTATCATGAAAAAAACCAATCATTTATCAGTACATTTCATACTCCCTAACAATCAAAGTGGATTCAGTCTGTGCTCTGCTACAATAGAATCATAGAATCAACCAGGTTGGAAGAGACCTGCAAGCTCACCCAGCCCAACCTATCCTCCAGCCCTAGCCAACCAACCAGACCATGGCACTAAGTACCCCATCCAGGCTTTGCTTCAACACCTCCAGGGACGGCAACTCCACCACCTCCCTGGGCAGCCCATTCCAATGCCAATCACTCTCTCTG
>WBNM01033612.1:5895-24480 GCA_013399055.1 Ramphastos sulfuratus | reverse complement strand
GAGAACCCTCTCAGTGAAGAAGATTGAGGATGATTGATTGAAGATGTGCCACATTTCTCTTAGTCTTTCCCTCATCCTGCTCTGGGGCATCCTTCCCAGGATGCAATTATTCTCTCCAGGTGAGAGTGGAATTACTGCAGGGAAACACTGAATTTCCAGATCTGGATGCCTCAGAAGACACAGCACTGCTGCCAGTGCTTGAGCCCCCCCCAGCACAAGAAGGACATGGATGTGTTGGAGAGGGTCTGGAGGACACCACAAAGCTGATCAGAGGGCTGGGGAGTGGGACAGGCTGGGAGAGTTGGGGCTGTGCAGCCTGGAGAAGAGAAGGCTGCAGGGAGACCTTAGAGCAGCATTTCAGTACCTGGAGGGGCTCCAGGAGAGCTGGGGAGGGACTTTGGACAAGGGCTGGGAGTGCCAGGGGGAATGGTTTGAAACTGGAGCAGGGCAGATTTAGACTGGACACAAGGGAGAAATTCTGCTGTAAGAGGACTGAAACAGGTTGCTGAGAGTAGTTGTGGACATTTCATCCCTGGAAATGTTCAAGGCCAGGCTGAACCAGACCTTAGCAACCTGATCTGGTGGGAGGTGTCCCTGTGTCCCTGCCCATGGCAGGGGGCTGGAACTGGATGAAGTGAAGGTGGCTTCCAACCCAACCCATGCTGTGATTCTATGGCACTGACAGGTGTTGGTAATTTCTCCTCAGGGCTGTGGCCTCCCCTGTGAAGTGATAAAGTGATTGGAGCTAGCACCTGAAGAAGTTTGGAGTGGTGGAAGCAGCAGCTGAAGGTCTCTTACATCTTTCTGCTCTCTTTCCTGCTCCTGCCTGCCAGAGTGTGGCTCAACTGCAGCCCCACTCCTGCCACAGCAAGGAGAAAGGGAATTACTCAGGTGAGTGTTTGCTCAGCTCTGGGCTTGCACCCTGGCTGCTCATTGGGTTTGTTTGGGTTCAGAGCAAAATGGGCTTTGGGGCTTTCTGCTTTTTCATGTGTGGCTTTGTTTTAAAAGCAGTAGCCAGGGCAAGAGGTGCTCTGGAGATAAGTGGGTTGTATTGGGGGTGGGGGTGGGGGTCAGGTAGGTGCCCCAGTCATGAGGAGCATTTGGAATTTCACCTGCTCTGGGCAAAATCAGCAGGGAGGTGACTGGAGATGAGTCTTAGTTAAAAATCGGCAGGCAAAGACGGGGCGAAGCTGTGTGCCTGCAGGGAGAGCACTGTCATGGGCACAGCACAGAGGGCTGAGCTAGCCCCCTGGAGAGCTGCAAACTGCCTCAGCTAGCCTGGGACATCTTTCTTCCCAACGCTTTTCTTTGACCTACCTGAAATGTTCCTACTCCCCTTTTGCTTTATTTTTGGGCTTTTTTTTTTTTTTCTTCATTTTTGGTGCATCCAAGAAGTTAACTCTAGCAGGGGGTAGGCTGCTGTCCTCAGAGCAGTAGGCAGTGCTCTGCAAAGCCACCAGCTAGGGCTGTGTAAATGCTAAGACATGAGAGAATCACAGAATGGCTTGGGTTGGAAGGGACCTCAAAGACCCTCTGGTTCTAACCCCCTGCTTAGAACTGGTTTGCTGGCTGTGATTAAAGAGTGTGGGGCAAAAAAATCCCGAAGGCCTGAGACCTCTGCCTCCTTCCAGCTTCTGCTGGTGTGGCTCGGTGAGGCTTGTGAGTAGCTGCAAAGGCTCCCCTGGTGGAGTCAGGTTGCTGCTTTATTAATGCCATTCACAAACGCACTCTGGGTGTCCAGCACAGCACTTAAACCCCTGAGCATCAAAAGCTTTTTGTGTGTTTGAGAAGCTTGAAAGGGAAACTAAATGCCAAGGGAGACCAGAATAAAGTCGAGAGTTTTCTTTTGGAAGCCAGCAGGAGGTTGTCTCAAGCCTGATTGCTTGCACGGGGGCTGTGCTGGGGAGGGTGGGTGTGGAGGTCTCTGCAATGGCAGCAGGGAAATTAGCTGCACTATTAACCCAGCACTCTGCAGAGGGCAGAGGCTCAGTGCAGCATCAATACCTGGCTGTGAGGGAGAGAGGACTTGGACAGGTGGGCCCATGCCAACCTCATGAGGTTCAACAAGGCCAAGTGGCTGCACCTGGACAGGGGCAAGCCCAAGCACAGATCCAGGCTGGGTGGAGAATGGGCAGAGAGCAGAGCTGAGGAGGAGCTCANGTGACCTGTGCTAGTGGGAGGTGTCCCTGCCTATGGCAGGGGGTTGGAACTAGATGATCCTTGAGGTCCCTTCCAACCTTACCATTCTATGAGCCAGCAAGGTGAGCTGGCAGCCCAGAAACCAACCCTGTGCTGGGCTGAGCCCCAGCAGTGTGGGCAGCAGGGGCAGGGAGGGGATTGTGCCCCTCCGTGAGACCCCAGCTGCAGTGCTGGGGACAGCTCTGGAGTCCCCAACACAAGAAAGACATGGAACTGTTGGAGTGGGTCAAGAAGAGGCCATGAAGATGATCAGAGGGCTGGAGGACCTTCCCCTGAGGGCAGAGGCTGTTTCTGCCAGAGCTGCTGCTTGCTCAGATTCTCCACACCTCCTATGCTGCATCTTCACATCTCATCAGCTGAAGACCTGCATAAGCTTTCAGGCTACACTTGGAGGTGGCAACCCTGCTTTTGAAGTCCTGGCACACAGGAGGTACACAGACCTCTGCACACAGATCCTGTGTTGGAAGCTCAATGTCCTCAGCCTGCTCCCAAGCTCACTCTGACAGCAGTGAGGGATATCTTCAGCTGTGTTTTAATTCATGGCAAGACCTCATCTCACCCTGCCTGCTGCATCCAAAGGAGGGTGCTGCATCTCTTGGTCAAGAGGAGGAGCAGGGAACACAACTCTGTCCCTACTTGTGCAGAATGACACTGTCAGCAGGGAAACATTCAAATTAGGTATCACAGAATGCAGGGGGTGGAAAGGACCTCCAGAGATCATCCAGTCCAATCCCCCTGCCAGAGCAGGATCAACCAGGGCAGGTCACACAGGAACACATGCAAGTGGGTTTTGAATCTCTCCAGAGGAGACTCCCCAGCCTCTCTGTCCCCACTTGTGCAAAACAGTGCTTCCATCACAGCTCCCACTGCAGTTGGAGTCACCCTGGTGCTGGAGCAATGCTTCCCAGTTCTGCTCCTGGGCAAATGCCCCCAGCAAACAGGCTTTGACCTGGGTAAGGGCTGTGCCTCCAGGTCTGGGTCCTGTGCAATGTTTTGATCTCTTTTTGGGTCTTCTTACAGGATGTTAGAGGTTGGAAGGGACCTCCAGAGATCATCCAGTCCAACCCCCCTGCCAGAGCAGGGTCACCCAGGGTAGTCTGCATAGGAATGCATCCAGGAGGGCTTGGAAAGTCTCCAGAGAAGGAGACCCCACAACCTCTCTGGGCAGCCTGCTCCAGCCCTCCAGCACCCTCACACCAAAGAAGTTTCTCCTCATGCTAAGCTGAATCCTTCTCTGCTCCAGTTTGTATCCATTGCTCCTTGGCTTATTGCTGTGCACCACCAAAAAGAGATTTGCCTCCTCCACTGCACACCCACCCCTCAGATATTGATAGACACTGATCAGATCCCCTCTCAGCCTTCTCCTTTCCAGACTAAACAGCCCCAGGGCTCTCAGTCTCTCTCCATAGGGGAGATGCTCAAGTCCCCCAATCATCCTCATGGCTCTCCCTTGCACTCTCTCCAGCAGGTCCCTGTCTCTCCTGAACTGGGAAGCCTTAAATTGGACACAGTATTGCAGGTGTGGTCTCAGCAGGGCAGAGCAGAGGGGGAGAAGAACCTCTCTAGACCTACTGGCCACAACTTTCTTGCTGCACCCCAGGATGCCATTGGCTCTCTTGGCCTCTCTCTTGGCACATTGCTGGCCCACGCAGAACTTGCTACCCACCAGCACTCCAAGGTCTTTCTCTTCAATCTTAGAGCTGGCAAGCAGTGAGGAACTGCTCCTGCAGTGGCACCCCATGGTCCTTGTGCTGGTGCTGAAGGTGGCTGCATCCTCTGCAGAGCATGATCTGGGTCTGCAGCACCTCCTGTTAGTTCATGGAACTGTTTCCATGACTTCAAGGCAGCAGAGGATCTCGCAGGAGAGGCACTGAGAACTGGAAAGAAATCCCTCTTTGGGATAAACAATAACATTGATCTTGGCTGAGCATAACACAGCCTTGCTCCCAANGCCCTGTCCCCAAGTCCCCCCCCCCCCCCCCCAGGTCTTTTGAAACCTCAGGGCCTAAGCAGGTCTCTTTCTGGGCAGAGTTGAGTCTTTTTTTCTGTTGCAGTGTTCCAGCAGCCTCCTGGTGCAGAACTTGTTCCTCACATCCAATCTCAATCTGCTCTGCTCACATTTCAAATCATTGCCCCTGGTCCTGTCCCTGCAGGCCTTTGGGAACAGTCCCTCTGCAGCCTTCTTGTAGACCTTTCAGGTCCTGGCAGGCTGCTCTGAGGTCTCAGTTCTCCAGGAGGAGCCTTCTCATCTTCAGGCTGAACACCTCCAGCTCCCTCTGCCTGTCCCTGTAGCAGAGCTGCTCTGGACTGTGGAGAGCACTAAGCACACCTGGAGCCACCACTCAGAGCAGCAGCAGTGGAGCTGCTGGTGGCCCATGGCTGGTGCAGCACAGCAGCAAGCTGTGCAGAGGGCTGTGTGCTGCTCAGCAGGTGGCTTTCAGTGCAGGCTCCCTTCCTGCTGCTGGTTTTGTGTGCTAAGGGTTGGGGCTTTTGCAGGTTTATGGAATGACAGAACTGTCAGGGCTGGAAGGGACCTCGAGGATCATCCAGTTCCAAGCCCCTGCCATGGGCAAGGACATTTTCCACTTGATCAGGTTGCCCAGAGCCACATCCAGCCTGGGCTTTTTAAACTGGCAGAGGGGAGATTGAAACTGGATGTTAGGAGGAAGTTGTTTGCAGTGAGGGTGGTGAGACACTGGCACAGGTTGCCCAGGGAGGTTGTGGCTGCTCCCTCCCTGGAGGTGTTCAAGGCCAGGTTGGACAAGGCCTTGAGTGACCTGTGCTAGTGGGAGGTGTCCCTGCCTATGGCAGGGGGTTGGAACTGGATGATCCTTGAGGTCCCTTCCAATCTTACCATTCTATGAGGCTTTCACCACCTCCCTGGGCAATCTATGCCAGTGTCTCATCACCCTCATGGTGAAGAACTTCTCCCTAACATCTAATCTAAATCTCCCCTCCCCTAGCTTGGATCCATTCCCCCCAGTCCTGTCACTCATACCCTAAAAAGTCCCTTCCCAGCTTTCCTGTAGCCCTTTTCAGATACTGGAAGGCCATAAGAAGGTCTCCTCAGAGCCTTCTCTTCTCCAGGCTGAACAATTCCAACTCTCTCAGCCTGTCCTCATAGCAGAGGAGCTGCAGCCCTCTGCTCATCCTCATGGCCCTTCTCTGGACACCTTCCAGCACCTCCAGATCCTTCTGTGTTCTCCACAGACAAGCATGTGGGAGCTGAGCTGTTGGTCAGGCTGCTGTTCCTCATTGCCTGGCAGAACTTTTTCATGCCATAGGAGTTTTGAAATAAAGAAATAAAGCCCTGAGAGAGAGAGAGAGGCAGCAAATCACTTGGGTTCAGACAACAGAAGTGGGGGAGGGGGAGTGGGGGGTGGAAATTGCACCTAAAGAATAGATATTTGAGTAGAAAAGTGTTGCAGCTCCTTCTGACAAAGAGCCTCCAGAGGATTACAATGCAGTCAGTGTTGCTTTAATTAAATTTAATGCTGTGTGAAATGCACTCTGAGGAACTTTGATGAATGACTGGGGCAATTCATGTGGCTCACTAAAGGGCATCCAGCCCTTGCAGGGGTGTCAAGGCAGGATGAATTGGTTAGTACAGGCATGTTTATAGACTGCCCGAGGAACCTTGTGTCTGTGTGGTAATGTCAGAGATAATGTTATGATTCTCTGGACCTTGGGGGGCTTTGGTGACATGGTTAATGAGATAGCCCAGGGAGTGTCCCAGTAGGTTACTTGCAGACCTCCCACATCAAAAGGAGCAGCTTTGCCCCTTCAGAACCTGCCGTCCTCTCCATCTCTCAGCTGGCCCTTGCCTTCCATAGGGCCTTTTTTTTTTTTTTTCCCCTTCCCTACCTCCCTCCTTCCTCCTTTTTTTTTATTTTTTTTTTAATTTTTTTTTTTAAAGGCTCTTAGTTAACATCAACTTTGGCTGCTGAACTTCAGCAGCCCTTCTTCTTCATTTGCTTCCCCTTTGACCGTCCCACACTTGAGATGGTTCTCAAGAGATTTTCCAGTCACCATCAGCAGCTCCCAAACCACAGCACCCAAACACAAACTGAGAAGGAGAAGTGAAGGGGATTAAAACCTTCACCATCCCTCCCCATCCCCCCCCCAAAAAAAAGTTTCTCTCCTGCATAGTTTGGTTACAAAGCAGTAGACTCATTACAACTGAGTCTTTCATCTGCTGTGGCCAAAGAAGTGGAAGGGGAAGAAACCAAAACCAACCAAACAAAAAAACCCCAAACAAACCAACCCCACAAAACCAAAAAACCTCCACACCAAAACAGTGCAGCAACTGATAAATGAAAATATGCTCCTCAGGTTGGATTTAAAAGGTTTGGTTGGTTTAAAGGGTTTGGTGACAAGAGGAGAGGAAATAGAATCATAGAATCAGTCAGGGCTGGAAGGGACCACAAGGAGCAGCCAGCTCCAACCCCCCTGCCATGGGCAGGGGCACCTCACACTAGATCAGACTGGCCAGAACCTCATCCAGCCTGGCCTTAAACACCTCCAGGGATGAGGTTTCCACCACCTCCCTGGGCAACTTGTGCCAGGGTCTCACCCCCCTCATGGTGAAGAACTTCTTCCTAACATCCCGTCTGAATCTACCCATTTCTAGCTTTGTTCTATTTCCCCCAATCCAATCACTGACAGCCTAAAAAGTCCCTCCCCAGCTTTCTTGTAGCCCCCTTCAGATACTGAAAGGCCACAATAAGGTCACCTCAGAGCCTTCTCCCCTCCAGACTGAACAGCCCCCACTCTCTCAGTCTGTCCTCCAGGTGTCCCAGGGGAGGGTTAGGTTGGACATTAGGGAAAATTTCTTCACCAAAAAGGGTTATCAGGGATTGGCACAGACTGCCCAGGGAGGTGATGGAGTCTCCATCCCTGGAGGTGTTCAAGAAACCTGTGGCCATGGGAACTGGGGATGTGGTCTGAGGAGCTGAGGGCCACGGTCTGACAGCTGTGTGTGGGGAGATATTTGGTTAGGGTTGGACTCAGTCATCTCAGGACCTTTTCCAACCAGGCCATTCTGTCATTTTCTTGTTGCAGCACTGGGAGATGCTGCTGACCATAGCCTGGGTATCTAGAGAGGTTTGCCTGGACCTGGTGCCACAGGGGAAGGCAGAAAGTGAGCAGAGCTGTGCCACCCCTCTCCCCCTTTCTTCCTATCTCTCTGTTATCTGAACTGAGGGCCCAGGTAGAAGCACTTAAATTGCATTTATTTAATAAGTTCCCTGCTGCTGGCCAATATTGCTATAATGAAGTTGTAACTAGATCAGGGAGGAAGCAAATGCCAGCTCAGGTTTGGGAACTTGTCTTGCAGGGAAGAGGGGAAAGAAGGCAGAGGCAGCTGAGTGCTTTCCAAGCCCCTGATCTGTTTTTAAATAGGTCTCTCTGCAAGTGTAGCAGCAACAAACAATCTCTGCTGCAGTTAATGGGCTGTCAGTGCAGCCTTCATTTGAATGACTGCTCTCTGAATCAGCAGCCAAAGGCTTCCTGTCCTTGTCACTGGGGCAGTGGCACTGAGTCTAACAAAGGACCTTGAAGCTGCTCTGAGCAGCAGCCTCTGAAGGCTTCAAAGCCACAGCAAGGTCAAGGAAAAGACAAACACAGCTACTGGTGTCCCAGTCTCACTGGTGTGGCTCTGCAGGGGGTTTATGGCAGCCAAGTCATGGAATCACAGAATTGTTTGGGCTGGAAAAGCCCTCCAAGATCACCCAGTCCAACCAGCAACTCAACCCCACCATGGCCACTAAACCATGGCCCCAAGTGCCATGGCCACACCTTCCTGGAAAACCTCCAGGGGACTCCACCACCTCCCTGGGCAGCCTGTGCCAATGCCTGAACACTCTGCAGCAAAGACATTTTTCCTCATCTCCAACCTGACCCTGCCCTGGCACAATTTCAGGATGTTTCTTCTCCTTCTATCACCTGAGACTAGGGAGCAGAGCCCAATCCCCACCTGGCCCCAGCCTCCTCTCAGGGAGCTGCAGAGAGCAATGAGCTCTGCCCTCAGCCTTCTCTTCTCCACACTAACCACCCCCAGCTCCCTCAGCTGCTCCTCCCCAGCCCTCTTCTCCAGACCCTTCCCTAGCTTTGTTGCCCTTCTCAGGACCTGCTCCAGCCCCTCAGTGTCCTTCTTGGAATGAGGGCCCCAAAGCTGAAGCCAGCACTCAAGCTGTGGCCTCAGCAGTGCTAAGACCAGGGGTGACAATCCCTGCCCTGCTCCTGCTGCCCACACCACTGCTGATTCAGGCCAGGCTGCTGCTATGTCTTGAGCATCACATGCAGCAGGGATTCCTCTTTTGTCTCTTGTTGCCCCCAAAGACTGAAGAAAGAAAGATCTCCTTTCTTGGGCTGTGGAGGTGTGGGGTGACTGCAGACTGCCCAGAGAGGTGATGGAGTCTCCTTCTCTGGATTCATTCAAAGCCTGCCTGGAAGCTGTTCCTGTGCAGCCTGCCCAGGGTGAAGCTGCCCTGGGGACATGTTGGTCCCTTCCAGCTCCTGTGGTCTGTGAGGTTTGACTGGTGGCAGTGGGGCCAGGCAGAGAGAGAAGTGCAGGGCTGCAGAGGGAGCACATGGCAGATGCCATGGATGCTCCAGGCAGTGCTGGAGGAACACAACAACTCCTGTTCTAGAGGCAGCAGCACCTCCAGTGGGGCAGCCTGCCCCTTCCTGCTGGGGCTGCACATCACCCTCTGCCAGGAGACAGCTCAACTTCACTAAGAGGGTTGCAGTGGCTGTGTCAGACAAGTTAGGCTGGAGCTAAAGTTCCTTCTTTCAGCTGAGCCTCCCTTTGATGTGTTCTAGCCAGACACTGACTCTGGTTTTAACGTGGGGGGCTGTGTTCAGCCTCTTTGCAGGGCATGAGATGCTTTTCCAGGCTGTGATCTCATGGCAGGAATGACCTCAGATGTGCACACAGGAAGGGAGTTTGTTTTTGTTCCAGCCAAGGCAAAGGATTACAGGTCTTGGCTTCACTTCAGGGCCCAGCTCTGCTGGGAGAGCCAAAACCAACATCTACCTTTGCAATCTGGCAAGCAGGTCTTGAATACCTTAGGTGAATGTTTGTTGTGATGGTATGAAGGGCAGTGAGCAAGAAAGCAGAGCCCTGCAAGCTGTGGGTGTTGCTGTGGATGGCTGCAAACTGCTACCTGTCCCTTGTGGGGTGACCCAGGTTTGTCACAGTGTGGCTGCCACTGCCTGNCACACAGGACTCCAGGTGGGCAATTTGCTGGGTCTCTGCAGAGCCTTGTGGGCAGTTTGATACTGGCAAGCAGGTGAAAGGCATTAGCAGAAGACTACCTGTAAGAGTTGCCTGCATGCAGCTTTCAGGAGCTCCAGGAGCGATTCAGTCTGTTGGATGCAAAAATAACTGTGCCCAGATGCACCCTTGGGGCTCATGCCACAGTGCAAGGAGCTGTTCCCTCTCAAAGTGTTTCCTGGTAGAAGCATCTGATGAGAGAGCTGTGGATGAGCAGAGAATCATCGACTTCATTCCTGCTGAATATTCATGGTGATGAAGCCCATCCTGGCTTTGGCCATGTAGGGCAAGCTGAGGGCTTTGTGCTTTGGTGCTTCTGACAAAATGCAGAGGATTTAATTTAATTCTTCTACTTGGAGAACTGCAACACATAAAAATTGACTCCTTAACGACATCCCTGAAGAGCAGAGGGGAAGTTTTCATCCTTTCCTCAGTTTAATGTCACTGTGCTGTGTGCTGAAAGGCAGCTGGGTGCTGGGGGCCAGCAGCTGGCTGCACGTGGAAAATAGAGTGAAAGAACTTTGTGGAGCCCAGTTCTAGGGAAAGGAAATCTGCCCTGGCTATAGGAAAGGCATTGAGGGGCTGGAGCAGGTCCAGAGAAGAGCAAGAAATGTGGGGGAGGGTCTGGAGAAGAGGGCTGGGGAGGAGCAGCTGAGGGAGCTGGGGGTGGTTAGTGTGGAGAAGAGGAGGCTGAGGGCAGAGCTCATTGCTCTCTGGAGCTGACAGGAGGCTGCAGTGAGGTGGTGGTTGGGCTCTTCTGCCTAGTCTCTGGTGAAAGAAGGAGAGGAAATATCCTAAAATTGTGCCAGGGGAGGGTTAGGTTGGAGATGAGGAAAAATGTCTTTGCTGCAGAGTGTTCAGGGATTGGCAGAGGCTGCCCAGGGAGGTGATGGAGTCCCCATCCCTGGAGAAACCTGTGGCCATGGTGGGGTTGGGTTGCTGGTTGGAGTGGATGATCTTGGAGAGCTTTTCCAGCCCAAGCAATTGCATGACTCTGAGGTTTTGTTGGTTTCATCTGAAGTGGAACATAGGTGGCACAGGCAGGCTGCTCACCTGCTGCTTCAGCACCAAATCGAAGCAGCAAACTGCGCTTGAGAGGAGAATTAATGAAGCTCACAGCTTAATTACACTGACCCATGAGAGGAGATAGAGACAGGAGGGATGTGTGCAGGAAAGGTCAGAGTCTGGGAAGAGCTCAAAGCCACTTTAATGTGCTCATTTCCCCAACTCTCCCTTTCCAATGGCTTCCTCAGGGATCATTAATGCCAGCGAGCGCTGAGCTCCTCAGAACATTAGGGACAGCTGTAAGCTGCTTCACCTAGGAAAATAAAGCCATGCTTTGTGTGTCTTTACATCCAGCAGTAGCTGAGCCAAGCTCATCTGCAGCGAGGCAGAGCTGTGATCTGCAGGACTGACTTCATTTTCATAGCTGCACATAAACCATCTGACAGTGTTTGCCCAGCACACCCCAGCCCCTCTTTGTTTGCGCAAGCCGAAGGAGCGGCGCAGAGCGTCCGGCTGCAGGCCAACATCAAAGCTCCTCTGCGGGCCCGGGGATGGTGACATCTATTTGGAGAAGCAGTGTGAGAGATGCCTGTTCCACAAGCCCCAGGGAGCTCTGCTCTGACCAAGCACAGCCCTGCCTGGAGCCACATCTTGTTCTCCTTTGCTTCCACTGCTGCGGCTTGGTGGTTGTGGTTTGGTGGTGTGGAGCGCTGGGAGCATGCTGGCAGTGATGCTCAGCTCTTGCTGCAAGCTCTCTGTACTCAGAAGGGGATGGGCTGAAAAGAAAGAGGATAAAAAAAGAAAAGAAAAAAAGAAAAAAAAATTAGAGAAAAATAATTTTTAGCCTGGAGAGGAGAAGGCTGAGAGGGGATCTGAGCAATATCTGTAGCTGAGGCTGGGGGTCAGGAAGGAAGGGATAGGGACAGTCTCTGCTCACTTGTGCCCTGGCATAGGACAAGGGCAATAGATGGAAACTGCAGAGGAAGAACTGCTTGCCTGTAAGGGTCCCAGAGCCCTGGCACAGGCTGCCCAGAGAGGCTGTGGAGTCTCCTTCTCTGCAGCCTTTCCAGCCCTGTCTGGATGTGTTCCTGTGCAACCTGCACTGGATTCTCTGCTCCTGCTCTGGCAGGGGGAGTTGGACCTGGAGATCTCCAGAGGTCCCTTCCAACCCCAGCATCCTGTGACCCTGTGATTAAGCAAACAAATCTTTGCCAAGGGTTGCTGCTAAACATGCCATCACCCTGGGGGAGCTATTCACTGGATATGGAATTTATTCCACAGGCCTGTGACCTTGGTGTTGATTCACCAGAAGTCCCTTCTCCTCCTGTCATCATTAACAGCTTTAGGTGCCTGCAGTGACTCCAGTGCTGGAACATGTCCAGAGAAGGGTGATGAGGATGATCAGAGGGCTGCAGCTCCTCTGCTATAATGACAGACTGAGAGAGTTGGGGCTGTTCAGGCCAGAGAGAAGACTCTGAGGAGACCTTACTGTGGCATTCCAGTGCCTGAAGGGGGCTACAAGAAAGCTGAGGAGGGACTTTTTTGGGTGTCAGGTAGTTGGCAGGACAGGAAATTGAGGGGCTGGAGCAGGTCCTGAGAAGGGCAACAAAGCTGGGGAAGGGTCTGGAGAAGAGGGCTGGGGAGGAGCAGGTGAGGGAGCTGGAGGTGTGCAGTGTGGAGAAGAGGAGGCTGAGGGCAGAGCTCATTGCTCTCTGCAGCTCCCTGAGAGGAGGCTGCAGGGAGGTGGGGTTGGGCTCTTCACCCAAGTAACAAGTGATAAAACAAGAGGAAATGCCCTCAAGTTGCCCTTGATGTTGTTTAGGTTGGATATGAGAAGAAACTTCTTTCCTGAAAGGGCTCTCAAAGCCTGGCACAGACTGCCCAGGGAGGTGGTTGAATGCCCATCCCTGGAGGTGTTTGAGAGAGGCAGAGCTGTGGTGCTGAGGGCCATGGCTTAGCCCCAGCCTTGGCAGAGCTGGAGAATGGTTGGGCTGGGTGAACTTGAAGGACTTTATCATTGTGAACAATTCTGTGATTCCATTCTGTAACTCTGGCTGAAGACAAACATTGAGCAGCATGCAGTGACCAGTAGATACCCCTAGAGCAGGAGGAGCTTTGGATTCTGGAGACAGGGAGGCAGGAACAAATCTATCTTGTGCCGTTTTCAGTGGCTTATTTCTTCTCTCAGGCTCAGGAGGCCAAGAAACATAGGTTGAAGGGGTTTCTTTGGCCCTCATTTCTAGGCACAGGTAAAGCAGCTCAAAGCNAAGGAGCGGCGCAGAGCGTCCGGCTGCAGGCCAACATCAAAGCTCCTCTGCGGGCCCGGGGATGGTGACATCTATTTGGAGAAGCAGTGTGAGAGATGCCTGTTCCACAAGCCCCAGGGAGCTCTGCTCTGACCAAGCACAGCCCTGCCTGGAGCCACATCTTGTTCTCCTTTGCTTCCACTGCTGCGGCTTGGTGGTTGTGGTTTGGTGGTGTGGAGCGCTGGGAGCATGCTGGCAGTGATGCTCAGCTCTTGCTGCAAGCTCTCTGTACTCAGAAGGGGATGGGCTGAAAAGAAAGAGGATAAAAAAAGAAAAGAAAAAAAGAAAAAAAAATTAGAGAAAAATAATTTTTAGCCTGGAGAGGAGAAGGCTGAGAGGGGATCTGAGCAATATCTGTAGCTGAGGCTGGGGGTCAGGAAGGAAGGGATAGGGACAGTCTCTGCTCACTTGTGCCCTGGCATAGGACAAGGGCAATAGATGGAAACTGCAGAGGAAGAACTGCTTGCCTGTAAGGGTCCCAGAGCCCTGGCACAGGCTGCCCAGAGAGGCTGTGGAGTCTCCTTCTCTGCAGCCTTTCCAGCCCTGTCTGGATGTGTTCCTGTGCAACCTGCACTGGATTCTCTGCTCCTGCTCTGGCAGGGGGAGTTGGACCTGGAGATCTCCAGAGGTCCCTTCCAACCCCAGCATCCTGTGACCCTGTGATTAAGCAAACAAATCTTTGCCAAGGGTTGCTGCTAAACATGCCATCACCCTGGGGGAGCTATTCACTGGATATGGAATTTATTCCACAGGCCTGTGACCTTGGTGTTGATTCACCAGAAGTCCCTTCTCCTCCTGTCATCATTAACAGCTTTAGGTGCCTGCAGTGACTCCAGTGCTGGAACATGTCCAGAGAAGGGTGATGAGGATGATCAGAGGGCTGCAGCTCCTCTGCTATAATGACAGACTGAGAGAGTTGGGGCTGTTCAGGCCAGAGAGAAGACTCTGAGGAGACCTTACTGTGGCATTCCAGTGCCTGAAGGGGGCTACAAGAAAGCTGAGGAGGGACTTTTTTGGGTGTCAGGTAGTTGGCAGGACAGGAAATTGAGGGGCTGGAGCAGGTCCTGAGAAGGGCAACAAAGCTGGGGAAGGGTCTGGAGAAGAGGGCTGGGGAGGAGCAGGTGAGGGAGCTGGAGGTGTGCAGTGTGGAGAAGAGGAGGCTGAGGGCAGAGCTCATTGCTCTCTGCAGCTCCCTGAGAGGAGGCTGCAGGGAGGTGGGGTTGGGCTCTTCACCCAAGTACCAAGTGATAAAACAAGAGGAAATGCCCTCAAGTTGCCCTTGATGTTGTTTAGGTTGGATATGAGAAGAAACTTCTTTCCTGAAAGGGCTCTCAAAGCCTGGCACAGACTGCCCAGGGAGGTGGTTGAATGCCCATCCCTGGAGGTGTTTGAGAGAGGCAGAGCTGTGGTGCTGAGGGCCATGGCTTAGCCCCAGCCTCGGCAGAGCTGGAGAATGGTTGGGCTGGGTGAACTTGAAGGACTTTATCATTGTGAACAATTCTGTGATTCCATTCTGTAACTCTGGCTGAAGACAAACATTGAGCAGCATGCAGTGACCAGTAGATACCCCTAGAGCAGGAGGAGCTTTGGATTCTGGAGACAGGGAGGCAGGAACAAATCTATCTTGTGCCGTTTTCAGTGGCTTATTTCTTCTCTCAGGCTCAGGAGGCCAAGAAACATAGGTTGAAGGGGTTTCTTTGGCCCTCATTTCTAGGCACAGGTAAAGCAGCTCAAAGCTGGCAGCTGCTTGTTGTCCTAACCTTGTGAGATTCACCTTCCTCTGGTTCGCAGTGCCTGTGTGAACAGAGCCAACCAGCAGACTGCAGAAACTGTCACATGGAGGCTCCAGGGCACTTTTTTAAACCTCCTTACAAATTGCCTCAGATTTCCTGAGGGAAGAGAAGCAGGCAGGGCAGTTCCACATCTGTCACCACTGTTTTACTCACAGGTCCTCTGGCGTGACAGCATCTCGGGAACAATTTGCCTGCATTTGCCAGGCAGGTTGCAAACTGTTTGTAAAATCCTCTTGCCTTGGCCATGCAGCTGCAGGAAGGTTCCCTCCTCTGTGAGTGTTCACCTTGGAAATGCTTCTGCTGGGGCTTTCTGCTCAGGGGATGTCCCTAGGAAGAGATGTGTCTAAGTGTCACTTAGGGACTCTGAGGGAGCTTCAGCATCAGGCTGCATGTCACAGTCACAGAATGGCTGAACTTGGAAGGAACATCAGAGATCATCTGCTCCAACCTCCACACCATGGGCAAGGACACCTCTCAACTAGATCTGGCTGCTCAAGGCCTCATCCAACCTGACCTTGAACACCCCCAGCACGAGGCATCCACAACATCCCTGGGCAACCTGTTCCAGAGTCTCACTAACCTGGTATGAAAGAACTGCTTGCTCAGCTCCATCTAACCCTGCTCTGCCTCAGCTTCAAACCATTCCCTTTTCTCCTGTCTTGAGATGCCCTCAGGAACAGTCCCTCTGCAGCCTTCCTGCAGGATCCCTTCAGGTACTGGCAGGCAGCTCTAAGGTCCTCCTGGAACCTTCTCTTCTCCAGGCTGAACACTCCCAGCTCCCTCAGCCTGTTCTCACAGCAGAGCTGCTCCAGCCCTTGTATCATCTTTGTGGCCTCCTCTGGCCTCACTCCAACAGCTTCTTGTCAAAGTTTAGTGTGCCACAGGTGAACTTCCTCTCGCAGACTACCCAAATATCTACCAAGAGGGAGAAGGCTGGCAGTGAGTGTGCCCCTTCCAGGTTGTCCAGCAGCCCTGTAGGAACTGTAACTCCTCTCCCCTGTCTGTGCAGGGCTGATGGACAGTGCTGCAGCTCCCAGAACACCTGTCCTGGAGTGATGCCTTTCAGAGCCAGCAGTTTATTCCCTGCCTCTTTTAGCAGTTCCACTTGGACCAAACCCTTCCAAATCAGTAGTGCTGTGCTGTGGTGCAGAATTCCAGCCACTCTATTTAGCAGGCACAGGCAGTTACTTGATCTCAGCTCTTTCAGTGGCAATGAATCTCCTGCTTCCTTCATAAACTGTGTTCAATTATCCCTTCTCTAGCCTGTCTCCACAAGCCAGCTTGGACACCTTGCTTTTCATCTTGCATTTTAAGTGGAAGAGGAAACAATAGCAGCAATCACTGCTGCATTTTTATGGTGCAGGAGGTGGCCTAATAGATCAATAAAAGCTGCAGCTGCCAAAGAATTCTGGTGAAGTTTGTCTGACACACCTGATGATGGGCCAGCAATGGGCACTGGCAGCACAGAAGGCCAATGGCAGCCTGGGCTGCATCCAAAGCAGCATGGCCAGAGCTAGAGAGAGGGGATCCTGCCCCGCTGCTCTGCTGAGACCTCACCTGAAGCACTTTGTCTCGCTATGGAGCCCTCAATACAGGAAATACATGAACCTGATGGATAGAGCCCAGAGGAGGGCACAAAAATGATCAGGGGGTTGGACAAAAGCCTATTTAGAACTTAGGCTGGGCACTGCTGTAAAGGAGAATTAAAAAATGCTTCTATAAATATTCTAATGGCAAAAGAAGGGGTAAGGATAAGCTCCACAAGTTCTGCAGCAGGAGGGTGCTGGAACACTGCAACAGGTTGCCCAAGGAGGTGGTTGAGGCCCCATCCCTGGAGATCTTCAAGGTGAGGCTGGACAGGGCTGTGGGCAACCTGATCTAGTGGAGGATGTCCCTGCTGAGTGCAGGGGGTTGGACTGGATGAGCTCTGGGGGGCTTTTCCTTCCCAAACCATTCTATGAGATGCCCTGAACTCAACCTGATGTTATTTCAGATTCATAGAAAGGTTTGGGTTGGAAGGGACCTTAAAGATGATCCAGTTCCAGCCTCCTGCCATGGGTAGGGACACTTCCACTAGAGCAGCTTGCTGAAGGCCCTGTCCAGCCAATCAAGCAGAAGTGGTGAGATGCTCCTCATGGTGCTACCAAAGTTCATGTGCCAGCTCTAGATGCAGATGGTGCCTCAGCTGACACGGGGCATGGTTAAAGGAAGGTAAAATCAAGAGGACATTCTACAGCTAATTGAAAAAACCCTAATTAACCTTCTGCTCTTGTTGTTGTGTCTGTGGCAAAGACTCTTTTCTCTCCCCTGGGGACATCTGAGCAGTCTGAGCCCTGCATTACTCCACTTTAATGGTGGCTGTAACTGTCCCGGAGATTGCAGAAGGTTTCTTGCCACCCTCACTTCTTCAAGCCCAGCTGTTAACTACTTCCCATTAATTTGGCTGTTTCCAGGTTCAGGATCAAGAGGAGCTGCTTAAGCAAAGCATCCTGAGTCCCATTCAAGTTAATGTTCCTTGCAGAGTGCTGCTGAAAGGTTGGCAGGGGAAGCCTTTGGCAGTTCTGCTTCTTCCACTCTTTAGGGTGGTGGTGGTGGTAAACCAGCAAGGGGAAAGCAAAAAGGTTTTTCTGTGTGCCTTTTCCTTCTACTTGTGGGAGGCTGGGTCTTTGTTGTGAGCTCTGGTGCTTTGAGGGGTGGGNCCTTCCTATGGTGGGGGATTTGACCTAGATGATCTTTGAGGTCCCTCCCAACCTAAACCATTTTATGATTCTAAGAGGAGACGTTTGTAGCCCAGGCAGGGAGCTAAGAGTCAGTAGTTTGCAAGCCTGGGCCCCTGACTGCAGTCTGTGAATCCACCAAGCGCAGGGGTCTGGTGGCAGTTGCATCTGCCTTGCATGCACTGCCTGCCGTGTACCCCTCTCCCCTCAATTGCTGCACCAGACCCAAGCCCCGCAGCGTGCTGGGGCTGATTGCTTCTCTCCCTGAGCTCTCCTGTAGCTGCAGTTCCCTGCTGGTGTCAGCTGGTGGCTGCTGAACTCTTCGGCAGCGCGGCAGGGGCTGGGCGCTGCAGGCGGCTCGGCGGCGGTCCCGGCGGATGCGTGACCAGGGCAGGTTGGTCACGATCCGGGTTTTAAAATCCTTAATTATGGAATCCGGCACCACAATGTTCCTGTGAGTCAAACAGGCAGTGCTTGTTGTGGGAAAGGAGAAGAGGCGGGGATAAACATTCACTGTGTGCAGTTCTGGAGCCCCCAGCACAGGAAGGACATGGAACTNCCAGGTTGGATGAGGCCTTGAGTGACCTGTACTAGTGGGAGGTGTCCCTGCCTATGGCAGGGGGTTGGAGCTAGATGATCCTTGAGGTCCCTTCCAACCTTACCATTCTATGATTCCAGTTTGGAGTCGACTCCTGCTGCTTGTGCAGTGTGTGTCCTCAACACAGAATGGCAGCAGCACAGGTTGGTAGGGCTTGGAAGGGACCTCTGAAGGTCACCGAGTCCAAACCCTCCTGAGAAAGCAGGGTCAGCTAGGGCAGGCCTCACAGGAGTGCTTCCAGGTGGGTTTTGAAAGGAAGGAGAAGGAGACTCCCCAGCCTAAAGTCTGGGGCATGGCTTAGTGGCCATGGCAGTGGTGGGTTGATGGTTGGACTCAATGATCTCAGAGGGCTTTTCCAGCCCAAACAACTCTGTGATTCTATGAAACTCTGGGTGGTGACAGTCAGGGCTTGTGGTGTGGCTCCTCATTAACATCCCTACACTGAGATCTCAGTTATTTTAGGCCTATACAAACCCATTGTTTTTTTCCATGCACTCTGTTCTCCTAAAGTCTTCCACACCTCTATCTGCTCTCTTCTGCACTCCAGAACTCCTGGTGACCTATTGTGCACAATTACCACAACTGTCCTATTATTCTTTCTGCTCTGTTTTTGCTTTCTGTATTCCACTGGTCCAGGTACAAACTGTTTGGTTTTTTTCTACCATTCACTACTTTTTTTTTTTTTTTTTTT
>WBNM01033609.1:0-17875 GCA_013399055.1 Ramphastos sulfuratus | reverse complement strand
ACAGAAACACAACTCCCCTCCCAGAAATCAGAGACCCCAGGAGGGGCTCCCAACCACCCTTCCACCTTCTCCCCACCCCTATAGCTTACCCCAAGGTTTTGAGGATCGGCCAGAGGAGGAGTTAGAAGAAAAGTGATTAGTGAAATTAATTTGTCAGAGAGAAGAAGCCAGAAGTTGCAGGATAGCCCCAGACAGTGTATCCCAGAGCCCGTGACCAGCCCGACTGTCTTATCTTTTGTTTTGGGTTCTTTCTTAAGCATCACAGCAAGCCTATGAGTGAAGTAGACATCACCATTGTTTTCCTTTCACAGCCTATAATGTAATTTTCTCTATTAAAATATTCCAATTAGCCTTAAACCAGCACAGTATGTTAAGTGAATTAAATCTCAGAAGCTGAAAAACACACACTTAGAATTAGCAGCATATAGATAGATGTACTTTTATGGTTTAATTTCTCTTACGATTTTTGCTGATGTTTTCCTTTCTGTTTTGTTTGTTTCTTTGTTGTTGTTCATTTTGATTGTTTTGGTTTGGTTTTTTTGGGGGGTAGGGTGTGTTTAAAAATGAATGTACATCTCAATCTAACAATCTATAAGGCAATGGCTCTGGTCCACCTAGGATGTTTCTAAAGAGCCTTTCTGGACTACCAGTCCAGTTTCTTTAGCTAAAGTTAATAAGTGAGGTAAAACACATTTCTTACACTGCAGCTGAAATTTCAGACATCTGGAAAAAGACTGTCCTCACCCTGTGATGACTGTGCCATTCCGCATACTGGAATAGCAGTTACAATTACCTAGTATAGGAGATAAGTCTACATGGTTTGCCTACTTTGAATCCTGTCAATACTTAGTCAACTTATGTGACTGCTCCAAAATGCTGGAATGTTTGTGATTCTTCCTTCTTTTTTTGCCTCTTCTCTGAATGTTTTAGAAACCATTTTGTTAGGGGACTTAATTTACAGTTCTGGAGGATTAATTTTATCTGAGAACATCAAACAGGTTCATTTGTATAAATTAATTTCCTGGTTTTAACTTAAAGTCTTTATTCTGTGCCTGTAATGGTAAGTGTTTGATGGCAAATTACTGCTGGGTGTTTGACCTACGTCACTTCAGGAACTATGGTGATGAAATCTCATAGCGGTTTTTTGATATTCATAAAAGGTCATAAAGATCTCAGCACTGTGAAAGTCCATTAAGAGTTCTACTAACACCAACCATTACAAGTCAAAATGGGAGTGTAATAAAGAACACAAGAGCATTGACTTTACTTAAATTATTTTGAACATGTTTAAAGCTCTAATAAGCCAGCAGCTTTACTGTAGTTTTTTTGCTGGACAGGATCCAAAGCTCTACTATGGAGTATTTACTTATTTATTTATTGAATAAATTTTTAAAGTTTATCAATAATCTTCATATTTTTATTTGGCTCAGATTAGGATGCTATATAAATAGTGTGATTTTAATGGTTAGCTGTGTAAAGCAAGCTTACTAGTTTCCTTTAAGAACAATACTCTGTTTTGTGCTTAAAACTAATGATCAATTACGAATGTAGAAATTGCAATAAGGAAAGGTTCCCTGACACTTTCTGTTTGCATTAAGCCTTATTTTAACTTATCCTGGAATGGCCATTTTCAGTTTTCCATGGTGCAAAGCTTTCTAAATAAATACATGATCACATTATTCTAAAAATTTTTGAGTGATTTGTCATGACAAATTCAGATAATAAAATCCTGAGACACAGCTGGGTTTCACATTGTAGGTAATTCACTGATTACTGTGCTTCCTTTGCTACTTTGTCACAATGGGATGATTATTTTATCCTTTTACTGATATGAAGAAAATTGGTACCCTTATGAGATGTAAAACACAGACACCCTCCACAGCTCACTTCATGTTTGAACACAAATAAAGCAGAAATCCTTCCTGTTTTCATTCTTGATTTGAAGCCAGCATTTAGTATTGCCTGATGTGGAGTTAAAAATCTCTTTTTTCAGGGTTGTGGAATGGCACAGAACACTGCAATGCCCAAACTGAACTTTGAATATTGGTTGGATAAAGCTATTGAATGGGGTCAAACCACCACACTGGAATCTCAGAAGGATGTGTATCTTCACTTGCCTCAGCTCCAGCAGTTTCTACATCAGATTTATGAAACTTTAAAACATATGGTAAGTGACTTTAAAAGGAAGAGTAATCTGTCAGCCTTGGAAACAACGTGCACCATTTTTAGATAAGACCAGAAACCCAGAAGCTAGCAGTAGCAAAGAGGTTTCTGTTGTTGACCTAATGTGTTGCTGAATCAGAGAAGCAAATTGGAGAAACAGTCACAGGTAATGCAAACAGGAGTGTGCCTCGTGTTCCCGATTTATTGCTAAAGAAGCTTTTCTTTCTTGATTGGTTGTTGTCATGTGAGATTTCCCAGCCAATGTTTTAGCCTCTTTAAAAAACTCTTTAAAATAAACAAGAGTTTGATTCTGGTTGTCAGGTCATAAATTGGATTATTTAAAGGCCTTAAAATGCAAAACTGTAACTGATCCTTTAAATCTTAGAGAGTCTGTTGACACGTTAACCCCAGTGTTTGGCACATGTAGCGAATTCTAGCAACATGGTCAGATCGTTGGCATGTGCTGCTGGCTGTTCTCTTTAGTAATTACTGTCTGCATTTGGTAGAGTGCGTTTTTAAAAAGTAAATGAAGTTGTTTGTATGTTTATTTCTATATATGTTTTTCTGAGCATGGCTTTTCCAGCATCCGTATGCAGTGTAATTAGCTTTGGAAGTACTGCATTGTGGCATGGGGTTTACTTCTTATAGAAGTACTTATTTTTAAATATTCTTATCTGAAGACTGCAGAATTGTTACTTTTTTCTGAACTCAATTTAACTTTTAAATAAAAGATTTGGGGGGAGTGATGTTTCTTTCAGTAGTCATATATGACTTTTTCTTAAGGGGGAGAGGGGCGGGGGAGGAATAAATCTATTTTTAATATTGTGACTTCAAGTAATCTGAGGCTTGGCCTGAAATGGACCTTGTGAACACGGCCCCAGAAAGTCTGGGCTTGCCCCAAATGTGAGACAAATGTAAGGAATTTATTACATCAGCAGGAGATGGTTATCGTTCCTACGACTTGCCTGTTATCTCAGAACAGCACCATTTTTAAAAGCCTTCATTTATTAGATAGTAAAGCTACAAAAATGGAAAAATGAGACTGATTACACAGGATTGTATATAAGATACATTGTCTACTGCTTTTATGGTGAAGCTGCTTTCTGTTTGGTTAAAGGTTAAATTGCAGTTTGTTACTGGCCAGTTGTTATGTAAGTTAAAGAAATCAAACAAAAGTAGCAGAAAGAGACTTAGTTTTGTGCCATAGTAGGTATTAATTTCTTCAGAAACCCAATGAGACATTGCATTAAATATAGTTTAATTGCACTTTTATTACCACAAATTCTTGCTTACTGATACTGCTTTGTGATTACTGGATGTGAGACAGACAAACAGATTTTCTACTGCAATTAAGTATTAGGTGAGGCAATAACTTCCTTAAGATTTAAATTATTTGGATTGTGACATTTTAGGAAAATTCAGAAAGTTCTACTTTTATTACATACCTATAGGTGTTTTGCCTTTAGAATATTTCACACTAGGAATTTAATTTACGACAATCGGTGTCATTAACAGTTCTCCTAATGTACTTTCGATGCGCAGTATGTTTATTATGTATTATTTGGTTTTATGTTTTAACAGGATTCAATTGTAGCAATCCAACAGTTCCCTTTAATTGGCCAGCTTCTTGGAAGACTTTGTTGGAATCCTTTTGTTATAGGTTATGGTAAGAATGTCTTAATATTTCTGCAACAGTTCTATGAGCTTTATTCTACAGGAATTAGGAAAGTAAAACTTGTTGTATAGTTTTTTTTCCCATAAGACTGCAGCATCCTTTTTTACTTAAATGTTGACATGAAAAGATTAGCTAAGTTGTGTAAAATACGTGGCAGCGAGAAATCTCAAATACACATTTGGAGTTAATTAATTTTATAGGTTATTTACAGAATTTTGACTTGGGAGCTGTAGGTTTTAAAGTCAGGGAATGTTTATGTGTGACATGATTTCCTGTTAGTTTTTAATATTTTCTTGTTTACTAATTACTTTCTAGTTAGGATCTCGATATGTACAGAATCTAGTGCTTCACACTCCTTTCAGCAGAAGTGTCTTTCAGTTATCTGGCAGAATATTCTATATGCTAATGTAATTGTTTTTCCTGATTCTTAATATGTTTCTTTTATTAGCATAATACTCTACTAAGTTACGATTTTGTGTTTGTTTTCACTGAATTTATTCTGAATGTGTGCTTTCCCTGTTTTGCAAACTATTGAATATGCAAATAGACTCAAAAGCAAAACAGCAAATGATGACATAGGAAAAAAATGTATGAAAACCCAAAAACTGGTGGTGTCTGTGTATGTAGGTGAGAGTCCTGAAAAAGAAATTTGGGAGAAGAATGCTGTTGGGAGGGAGGAGACACTACTGCTTCACCAGCAGTTCTAGCACATTTTTCAGGAAACGACGTGTTGATATGCTGACAAGTTACTTGAGATTTACTGTTAAGCAGGAAACTAATTCTGGGCTTCTCTGTAAGCCTCTTAAAATCATCTTTTGCCAGTCTTCTGCTACTGCTACCATTACCAAAAACAAAGAACAAGTGTCATTTTGTCTCTTCTGCTTTACTCTTCATTTTGGGAAAAGGAAAGGATAAATTTTGGGTTCTCCTGGAAGATCTTACTGTCTCAATCACAGCATTAAGCTAGAGTGATCCTATGTCTTCTGGTTTGGCTGTAAGTTCTTCCAGGCTAGCTCTAAGCACAAGCAGAATTAACTTGTCTGCAAAACACATGGCAAGTCTGTATTACTTCAGCACTTCCCGTCTGAAATGAAAAATTGTGAAGGAACTATAGATTTAAAGACAGATCAGCTTTGCAGAACAGCAAATATGTGCTTTTCTGGCACCTTTTAATAAAAGCCTTTTCACACTTTTTAAACTTGCTTTTGCAATGGAGAAGTTCTCTTTTTAATCATAGTCTTAGATGGGCCATCAGTTTCTGTGAGCTGACAATATACTGTGGTATGAAAAGTAGCTTCATCTATATTTTGCATCAAAGTTGAAAGTCATCTGTTTCTGCTTTTGACTTCTTTTTGCAACAATCTCAGCAATATGTGCTTAGTTTCCTATACTTCTTTCCTCTTCTTTGGGGTCCCTCTGCATTTTCGAAAGCAAGAAAAGCACTTCTGCAAGTCAGTCATTCTAAGTCCGCAAGAGAGTGGAGCTTTATGTATAGGGCATTTTTGTGGCTCAGAGTTGTGAGTGAGAGAAGTTAATTTGCTCAAAAACATTCGCTTTAATGCTTAAAGATGAATCAAGGAGATTTTTTTACAAAAGTAGACCTGAAGATGCCAGCCTATACATTGCTACCACTTCCTTCCTTTAGAAGCACCTGAGTAGTCTTTGGACTGCTGACATTTTAGATTCAGCAGATCTTGATTTTATTTGGCACTAGTTCTGAAGATATTCTCTAAGATAGTGCTGGCTGTAGCAGATGCTAACTCTCAAGTGGGTTTCACATAATTTTTCATTTGGATAAGTAATTCATTCAGGCATGTGTCTGACACCAGGCCACCCTTGCAGTAGAAGGAACTAATTTGATCAATTCAATCTTTCATGCTCAGTAATGGAAGAGGGAAAACATTATACTTCTGCATCATGTCCAAACCACAGTACATATCACCTTTGATGAATATATGTTGGTGCTGGAAGCTGGCATGGCTGACCACTCACTGCAGAAAGTGTAGTCTCCAAGGGAAAATAATCTCCTCATAAACACTCCTGAGCAGGAGGTGACCAAGTTAGCCTTATTTAGAACACTAATATGAAGGAACTATGACTGAAGAAAATCTCATGGTTGTATTTGTGGTCATAAACCACAAGGGATGCATGAGGAATTCAGTCCTTGTAAGGAATTCCAATGGTTTTTTTTTTCTCTGTGGACTGGGGAATTGTTTTCTCAGTATGGCTCTCCAGGTTTGAGTTTTGAGCCCAAACGTCTTGAATCCCAAACTATTAATATAAATGCTTGGTGGCCCTGTATGTCAGTATGTGTGTGCGACCATGCATGCCCGTGTAGACATTTATTTCTACAACAAGGTCTAAAGAATATTTCTGGCTTCAAGATTTGGGTTTTTTTATTAATTGTATGTGACTAGCCCCATTCATGACAGGGTGTTTATAAACTGACTGTATCATATGATGGCTGAGACCACACTGTGTCACTGGCAAAGTGTTGCCTTTTTAACTTTTTTTTTTTCTTTTTAAATTCTTGATGTGTGACAGGAGGAAGTGCAATCTGATTAATCGTGAAAGTCTGGGGGTTTATTTGTTTGGTCGTCTGATATGTTAATTTTTTAAAAGATTACTTCCAAGCTGTCTTAAATTTCTTACAGATTTTCATTCCTTTAGTTGAAGGGGCAGTGGATGGAAATTGAGGCATAGGAAGTTTCACGTAAACACGAGGAGGAATTTTTCCTCTGTGAGAGTGACAGAGCACTGGAACAGGCTGTCCAGGGGAGTTGCGGAGTCTGCCTCTTGCAGATATTCAAAAACATGCCTGGATGAGTTCCTGTGTGATCTGGTATGGGTGATGCTGCTCTGGCAGTGGGGTTGGATGAGATGATCTCTAAAGCTCCCTTCCAGCTCCTGACATTCTGTCATTCTGTGAAGTTATAACACTGACCTACCTAAGATCTTGTCCAGTAGATAGTGACATTTTTCTGGGCTATAATTTCCATCTTTGAGTTACTAATTTTGTTTCCCTGGATGTATTAAGTGGGTATTCATTTGGCTGGTGTTTACCATGACAATGTGTTTTTGGTGAAGAGTATGGTTACTAGAAAAATGGAAGGAAAAAGGCCACCAATAAGTTTTGTGTGTCTCTGTGTTTTGTCTTTTGATGTGATTTATATTTTGCTGCTGCCACTTTTAAGATTAGTGCCTGCTTAGTCTTGATTATCTCATCTTTCATCCTCAGTTCCAAAGCAGTTGTGAAACCAGTGAACTTGAAAGTGGTCCTCAGAATGTCATTGACTACTTCAGCAATAGGACTGAATTGGCAGGGGGTTGGAACTAGATGATCCTTGAGATCCTTTCCAACCTTACCATTCTGTGATTCTATGAATTGTCCGTTTTCCTACACTTCTATGGGAGGCTACTTTGATTTTGGTTGTATACAAAAAGTAATTCTGACCAGAAAAACTGTGAGGCTGTACAAGTCCCTTATGTTTTGGGACCTGCTGGCATAGCAATGATACCAACATGTGTTGGTTTCGCTTAGGCTGAAGTTCGAATGTGTCTAAACAAATCACAGAATCACAGAATCACAGAATGTCAGGGTCTGGAAGGGACCTCAAAAGATCATCTGGGCCAGTCCCTCTGCCAGAGCAGGATCACCTAGAGCAGATCACACTGGAACGCATCCAGACGGTTCCAAATATCTCCAGAGAGGGAGACTCCACAATCTCCCTGGGCATCAAGCTCCAGCACTCTGTCTCCCTCACAGTGAAAAAATTCTTCCTCAGGTTTGTGTGGAACCTCCCATGCCTCAACTTCCACCCATTGCCCCTTGTCCTGTCACTGGACATCACCAAGAAGAGGCTGGCTCCATCCTTCTGGAACTCACTCTTTACATATTCACAAGTATTAATGAGGTCACCCCTTAGTCTCCTCCTCTCCAAACTAAATGTTCAGTATCTGTGTGAAGCAAGGGAGGGACTTTTCAAATTGCAGGCTTAGTCCAACTGTAACATCTGACTGGGGGCTCTATTTTAATTGAAAGGACCAGAAATAGAAGCTTCCAAAAGGTAAGTGGTTATATGTTATAAATGTCTGTATCCTCATTATGCTGACAGAGTGTGCCAGTATATAATTTATTTAAGCTTTATTTTCATCATTTTAGCTTTCATCCTACTGATTTATATTATGACAGGCAGCAATATATGTTACATTATAGTATGCAACCAGTCATCTTGTTTATTGAAAAGTCTTCTCATCCAGAAGTCTAATTAAAAAAATTACATACATTTTGTTTTCACTTCTTTTCTGTTGTGGTGGTTTTTGGTTTCTTTTGGTTTTTTAGGTCAGAAGAAAACCATAGTTTACATAAACTGACTTAATGTCACACTGTAGATATATAGTATTCATAGAATGAGTGAAAAGTAGAAACACTTCATGATATATATGGTGTTTCAGATAGGCAGTTCGAAATTGATTCCCCCCTCCTTATGTGTCTTTGTCATTTGACTCTTGAAAAAATCTAGTTCATACTATAACTGAAAATTGTGTCAAAGACAGGCTTTATGAACAGATAGTATTTTAGTACTAGTAATTAATAATAATTTAAATTTTCATTTTCCAAGGAACACATATCAATCATTTAAACAAATAAAATAGTACTTGTTTATTTTTCCTCCCTCATTAATTTCATATCAGAGTTTTGGTGAAGAGTTTTTAGAAGACATCAGCCTCTTAGTGCTGATGTCTGAATGCTAGTTGAATATAGTTACGGTCTAAGTATAAGGATACTCTGAATTTCTCCTGAGTTGCTTACAAGATGCCTCCTTTTATGCTTATCNAACTCCCTAACCCACATCACACACAATGCCAGAATTCCCCAGAATGTAGTCAGCCAAATGTGGACATTTTAGAAACCATTTCTGTGCAGAGATATTAGTGAATGGGGAGTCAGTAATGACCTACAGGCTTGTTGGACATTCATTGAAGAATGCTGGTTTAAATCAATATTAACTTCTCTGATCATCTGGTGAAAATACAGACATTACTTAATGGATCTTTTTTTTTTTCCCAGGCTTTGGGAAAAATTTAGCTATTTTGCTGTCTGTGGAAATACCATTTTCCTGAGGCATGCAGAATCTTAATACATGCTTACTGAAGTGTAATCCTTCTTACAAAGGATTTCATACTTCACAAACATAATTTTTTCAGAAGTGACCCTTCATTAGTTTTGTGAGCTTTGGACAGAATGTTGTTAAGGTTTTATCAATGGCGATTTTTTTTTTTTTTTTTTTGTTAGTGGTATCTTATAGAACAGAAAGTTTCTTGATTATAGCTTCAAGTACTTTGTAGTTAAATAAATCACTATGTCACACATGTTTCTTAGGACCATCTAAATGTATAGCTTTTGAACTCTGATGCCTTTTAAACTGCTGTGAAGAAGATTGTATTACACAAGAATATATTGCAAGATTGTAATACACAAGAACAAGTAATGTGAAGTCTGTGGTGTGAATCTGGTAGAATAGAAGCACTGTGGGTTGAGATTGGTACTTAGGGCTTTAGTTTCATGGATAGAT
This sequence comes from Ramphastos sulfuratus, assembly GCA_013399055.1. NCBI lineage: Eukaryota > Metazoa > Chordata > Aves > Piciformes > Ramphastidae > Ramphastos > Ramphastos sulfuratus. The sequence continues at coordinate 8,461 of WBNM01033609.1, read as the reverse complement.
AGGGATTGGGTGTAATTTGGTCTGCTTTATTTATTTATTTATTTATTTTCTCTAAATGTATCTTTACTTGCCTTTTTTTTCCCTGCAGATGAAAGTCAGAAGACTCTGATGCGGTGCTTATGTTGTCTATTCAGCAATGAACCACAGAACCCTGTGGAAGTGAAGGCAAACAGCTGGATACGGGTAAGTGAATGAATCCTTCCCAGGAGTGCTTTGAATTAAATTGCCTTTTTAAGGCGATACATCTATAGCATAAAGGCACTGTCGTTTTAGAAACTGCTCTAATCTCCTTCCCTACATATTGTTTAGAAGTACATAGCACTCTAATTAAAACAAAATCAGTGCTAGTCTGTCATTTTTATTCAAAAGATTTGACATTTTAAAGTCTCTACTTTTGGTGGCTTTTAGTCTGGTAGATTCACAAAGTGAGAAACTGTGATTAGTGAGAAAGTACCATGAGTCAGACGTGTTATTAAAAAAAAACAAACAACACCTTTTCATTAGGATAAAATAAATTACCTGGAGAAGTGCCATAGTTTTGAAAAGTGCCACAGTTTTGAAAAGAGCTTACATTTTCTCTTTTCTTGTGTTTTTTTGGTCATTTGTTTAAATGTCTATGAAGAATTTAATTGTATTCAAACTTTTCTTCAAAGACAGTCGGGGAAGACGGGTAGTGCTTATATGTGGATTTATATTCAATATATATTCAATGACCAGGAATAATGAAAGTTTTCCTCCTCAAATGCAGTTATATATGATCAGAAAATGATACTATTCCATCAGGGTAGTGGTGAATACTCTTCTCTCTTTTGTTTTTATATCTATGTACATTGACTATTAAATTACTCCTACTCCTTGTTTCTGTAATGGCAAGCATGAGACTTAAAGAATACTTTGAGGCCTGCCAGTACATCTTTTTGATATAGAATATGTTTTTTTCAATGCTTTACTTTTCCCCAGAGAAATACATAATAGACAGTGTATACATAATAGCTTAAACTTAGGGATAGAAAACCTATCAGCCTTAGCATGTGTTTTGGACTTGACTAAATCTCCTTCTTGAAATGTGTAGTTCCTGTATGAGAGGTATCTGTATCCTGTGGAAGACCACATTATAATAATGGTTGCAAAAATAATAGAGGTTTCTTCTAAGAGTAATTTTAAATTACACTGGAATTATAAAATTGTGTTTTGTTCTATTTTCAAAAAATACCTAATGTATCTCATCTTTCTTAAGTTTTCATGCATGTTTTCTCCTACCACTGTTATTCTGGGTGATTTTTAAAGTGAAGATAATAGAATGCCAAATTGATGTTATATTTTTGATTCAGAAAGGTTTAGTTTTATTGCATCAGTGACTGTGTAGTTCAACAGAACTGTGTGAAAGCAATGTTCCTATGAAAATACTAAAACTAATTTAAAGCCCCCAACCTCTAAACTTGTGACTTGTCTCTTAACCATTTGTAAATATTGCTGAGAAATTTCACCTGTAAAATGAAGGTTTTGAATTACAGTCTGCACTCTTTCCCTCCCTCTCTGAGTTTAACTGGTCCATTTTTGGCAGAACTAAGCAATGTTGGTGGAAAGATGGTGGCCACCACTTATTTTTAGTGGAAAGCAGAGACCATATTACTACTTCATTTGGACACGAAGCATTCAACAAGCAAAGTTCTGCTTTTGAGAGTACCTCTTTGAGAATGCAAACATAGTGTTTTTTGTTAAGGGATTTCCATTTTGCTGAATTTAGATTTTGCAGTGAAACTGCAATGTTTGTTTGCAGGAGTTTCTCTGAACTTTAGGAAAATAGGTGTACCGTAATTTCAATGTCATCTTGTTATTTTTTTAATAGCAAACACAGAAACATGTTTGAACCCACTAGTTTTATGTGATAGGTATTTAGCAGAACCCTGCTTGTACAGCAATGGTTGAATGTTTCAGGTGAAAAGGGTGTTATGGGTTTACTTTGTTTGGATATTTTTTTAAATTTTAGTAATCTGGAAATGTAATATCAAGGCTTTCTGTGCAGGATCCTTCCCTTTAGTATTGTTACGCTTGTCTCCTGTGGATGACACACAAAAACATCTGAATGGAAGTCTTGTTTTCTGGAAGAATGGAAGACATATACGTGTCCTCTACATGCCAACATTTTAAAGTGATATTTGTTCAGACTAAATTTGAAGGAATACTGTTGTATTAAATTGTATCAAAATGTTTTGCAGTAGATTACTATGCCTCACATAGGCCAGATCAAGAAATTTGCTGCCAATTAAACACAGGATATTTCAGATTTTTAGTAATGTCCTTTTGTTGGCCTGTTTATTTTTTATGATCATCTTGACTTTTTAATTAGACTGCAGTTTTAACTGAGTTTGTTCAGTGTAACGGTTTCAAGCAAAACCAGTGGGTTAAACTGAACCAAGGAGTTAATGTGTCTGTTTTCTCTAACACAGAAGTAAGGGATAAACAACATACAAAAAAACCCTCGTTGAGACAAAAAGAGTGAGATAAGAGTTTAATGAGCAAATCAGATAATCATAGTACAAAATACACAATTACCTTAGCCTATTTGCAGAAAAAGCACAGCACAAAGCAGCACAAACAGAAGCAAGCGAGCTAAAAGCCCAATCCAGTAAACTACCCACCCATCCATTCCTGTCCCGCTGCCATCTTAAGCAGAAGAGAACTAGCACCCAAAACCTGGAACCCAAAACCAGCACCTGGAACAGGAAGCTTTCCATGTTACCATCTGAACTTCAAGCCCTATAACACTTTGCTCTACCCAGCACTTTTTTTTTTTAAACTGCCATGAGGCAGGATGGTGTGAATAGCAGCGGACTAGAACTCAACCTTTGACATTCAGTTAATGAAACGCTGACTTTTGAGCCCTACTTCTGAATCTGCCAGGACTTTCATCAAAGTGGGTTTTTAAGACTTTGCTTTCCATGTTGCAATGTATCTAGGACTGTGATAATTAACCCTGGGAAGGATGCTCTTTCAGTGAAGGTTCAAAACGGAAATGTTTGTGATTCACTTCTTGGGACAAAGAAGTACTGCACTGCAATACTTAGTTACTTCTCACTATAAATTTGCACTTGCATGTGGTTTTCATTTCCTCTTTAGGTGCCAAGTGTTTCCTTGCTTGTATCTTGGGTCACCCAGCTGTCTGATCAGATGTTACCAATTTGTCGTTCTTAAAAGTTTTATTCACTGACATATGTTTTGTTTAGCCAGTGATATGCAGGAATAGAATAACAACAACACTGTTATAAAAAACAGGAGGCCAGCCAAATGAAATTTCTTTAAAATTTTAATATTTAAATGGAATTACTGTTTTATCTGTCAGAAAAGGGTTGGGTTTTTAATTTGCTGGGGTGTTACAAGATTATTTAGTTACTTCTGAGCAAGTTTCATACAAGTTGAAACAAAATTATTATAAGAAACAAGTTAGAAAGTAGACATTGGTGGAACTACAGGAAAGTTGTGGAGAATAAGTGAGAAAGAAGCCAGGTATGAATCAAGTTAGGGATAGGTCAGAGAGAGTGAAGCGTGTGTATGTGAATGTATTTTCATCTATTTTGGCTTCCATTTAGAATCAGTTACCAAGGCATTTTCAGTCGTTCTATCACAAGGATTGTAGGGCATGTTGTAAATCATGAAGAAACTGAAAGGGACTAGGTGATCTCTGAGAAATAAAGACATTCTCACCATATCTTTTATATAAAGTATCCAGAATACCTTTCATTTGAAAGAAAGCATGGAAAAGGGATGTAGAATTTGTAATTCTCATTACAATCATGGAATAGTTTGGGTTGGAAGTGATGGTTGATCTAGTACAACTCCCGGGCAATCAGCTAAACCAGGCTGCTCAGAGCCCTGTCTGGCCTGACCTTGAATGTTTCCAGGGATGGGACATCTACCACCTCTCTGGGCAATCTGTTACAGTGTTTCACCACCCTCCTTGTATACAATTTCTTCCTTATATCTAGTCTAAATGTACCTTCTTTTAGTTTGAAAACATTAACCCTTGTCCCGTTGCAACATAGCCTGTTAAAGAGTGTGTCCCTCTCTTTCTTCTAAGTGCCTCTTTAATTACTGAAAAGCTGCAGTAAGGTCATAAGACCTTAGAATAAGAAAATTATGTTTTCTGACTACGTCTGTTTTATGGGAAGAAACTTATTTTGCACAATATACACCTTATCTGTATTTGGTAAAATGCAGAATTCAGAGTATGGAAAGAAAACTTGGAAACTGGGTGCCAGGTGTTCGTAGTACATAGTAATGACAACTTTATTGTCTGTTATGATAGCTGTTTACTGAGAACAATGGTGTGTATTCTTACATACCAGTAGGTGATGTTCTTCATATTAAACATACAAGGCACACATATGTTTGGTTTTTTATTAATGTGCACACAGCTTTCCCTTTCACAGCATTCTAACATATATTATTCTAAGTGAAGACGAACACTTGCTTCTCTACATTAGAAGGCAGTTTCACTGCTGCCTACATTGCTTGGCACTATTTTGAGTCATAGGTATGTAATAATGCTTGCACTGGGAGCTCTGTGTTAAGGTTCCCAAATTTTTAGCAATAATTTGGAATGCTCACTAATAGGAAAATTAATTTCAGCTGCCTCTTTCCTGTATGTGGAGTGCATGCAACTGGCTGGCTTTTTGTCTTTCTTTGCACATAGTTATTCCAGAGAGGTGGAAGAATTCCACTTTGTATTTTTACTTGTTATAATAATGACTTAATCCTTCACATTGTTTTCAGTACTGCCAGGCTTTGTGTCTGAATTGTATTGTACATGAACAGTTTAGAAAACATTGTGTGTTCTGAAGTGGTCATAATGAATGACTTATCATGCAAATAGATTTACAAAAATGAATCAAAAAGAATCAACAGTTTCTTTCATCCAGCTGCTTCCTTCCTTCACTGTTTTAAATTTACAAACAGTATTTTGAACAGCCCAGAGTGTTTTTGAATTCTGGACTGTTTTTCCCTAGGTGAACGTTACTGTGCAATTTCATGGTGATCTTTTTTGCTGTTACTGGCTTCAGAGGTTTATTTGCTTAGACATTTTTGGCGCAGCAAAGCATCTGCGTGTTTCTAGTACCTTGTGAAGTGTTACCTTTTTGCAGTGTGTAGCTTGGCAACTCTTAGCAAGTGTAGTAAGCTATGATAGTTTATACCAGTAAATACCAGCAGGTGGCACGCTCTGTATTACTTGATTGCTAGTGTGTACATCACTTCAGCTTCCCATTTTTTTTGCTGGAAATGCAATACAACAGAGAGAGAACAGGCTTGGAGGTTCCTGGGGTGTGTGGAAGATAACTTCCTGACACAACTGGCGAGGGAGCCAAACAGGGAAAGTGCCTTCCTGGACCTGCTTTCGTGAACAGACAAAAACTTGTGGGTAAGTAAAGGTTGGAGGCCACCTAGGGCATAATGATTGGGAAATGATAGAGTTTTCAGTCCTTGTAGTAAGGAAGAAGTCAATAATACTGCCACCTTGGACTTCCAGAGGGCAGACTTTGGCCTGTTCAGAAGGCTGATTGACAAAGTCCTTTGGAAGACAGTCCTGAAACTGCCTTCAGTTCGTACAGTAAAATGTTCAAGGGTTTTTTTCGTGGAAGTTGAGATATAGCTGAAATGATAATAAACCAGCTGTGGCCATTCTGGAAAAAAAGTCTGAGGACAAATTAGTCCTCAAATATGCCATCTGCAAAGGTAAATTTAGAAGATGGGTAGAATTGCTGTTAATTGTAAAGTCCCAATAAGCATTTGGAAAACCTCAGTGAGGCAGAACTTACATCTAGATCACTGTTTTGATTTGTATAGTTCAATAAGAGGGGCTAATTGAGAAGTCTTGTTAGTAGCACCTTGTGAGGTTGAGTATTGTGGTCATTACATGACATAGGAAATTGAGTATAGGTAACTGGACACTGATGTTCTTGCTGTCAGGAAGCGCCAAGGATAGGCTGCTTAATGAGGGAAGGTGAGCCAGGAACTGCAGGTAACTAGAAAGTAGGTGTAGTTGTGGCTTTAACACAGAAATGATGCAGTAGCACAAGAAGAGCAGACCAAGTCCAGTAACAATTACTCCAGGGTCAGCAGTGGGACTCAGGAGTGATCACCAGACCCGGTTCAGAGCGATGAGGCAGGTCGAAGGTCGAGCTGAGAAGACTTTCCATGCTCAGACTCCATAGAAGCAGCTGCAGTGTAGCTCAGGCAAGGACCAAAAGCCTTTTTTGCCTGAGCTTAAATACAATTCCCAAGTGAAGCCTGAAGGACCCAGCTTCTTACAACTTCTGCTCACACAGCAAAACAGCTGTGTGACACCTGGCTTTGAAAGCAGCCAGCCAAACCCCTAGCAAGAAGGAGTAAGTAAGATAGAGTTGCCTGCTCTGTTTGTACAAGGTTTCCTAAGACATTTGACTGTATTTGACTGTTGGCAGAGAGAGGATACTAGCTAGCTAGAAAGCTGCTTTTATGATATTTCTGTTCTTGTGTAATTAAACTTGTCTCATTTCAAACATACGTTCGAAGGCCACACATTGAATAATGTGTTCAGTTTTGGGCCTTACTACAAGAAGGACATTGAGTTGCTGGAGTGTGTCCAGAGAAGAGCAACAAAGCTGGTGAATGGTCTAGAGAACAAGTCTTGTGAGGAGCAACTGAGGGAGCTGGGATTGTGTAGTCTGGAGAAGAGAGTCTGAGGAGACACTTCATTGCTGTCTGCAAATACCCAAAAGGAGGTTGTGGTTAGGTGGATGCTGGTCTTTTCTCCTAAGTCACCAATGATAGGATGAGAGAAAATGGCCTCAAGTTGTGCTAGTGGAGACTTAGATGGGATAGGAGGAAAAATTCTTCAGTGAAAGGATTATCAGGCACAAGAACAGTCTCCGCAGAGAAGTCATGGAATCACCATCCTTGGAGGGGTTTTTTGAAAGAGCATGTCACTTTGAGACATGGTTTAGTGAGCCTGGTGGTTCTGGGTGAGAGTTGGACTTGATGATGTCTTTTTTCAATTTTAATGACTATGATTATGTACTATATATAGTAATTGTTACAGGTTGCATTAGGGAATATAATTTAAGAATACTAGTTCAGAGGGTCACAACAATATAGTTCTGACTATGGCTGTAAGTTTGAGAGGGCAAAGAGAGGGTATTGCAGTGTTCTGACTATTTCTTTGAGGCTTGTCATGGTGGTTCCTTTAACACACTGGAAAAATCTTATTCACAGATAAGAGAATTCCTAGTTTTAAGAGACGTATTTTAGACTGGTCTCAAATGAATATGATTTGACACAAAGAAAGTTTATTTCGGAAGTTGGAATTGCAGGCCAGCTCAAGTGGGAATCCACTAAAGCTAAGATTTGCTTATGTTTTAGAAAAATAGAAGTACTTGGATTATTGCTTCATTTCATAGAGGTAATTTCTTCGTAAAGTACTATATTTAATGAAGTTCCTCCCCGCCTTTTCTTTGAAATAGCCATACCGTATTCGGTATATGTATAGCACTTGAATTACTCTTCTATATAGTGTATTAGTGGGCCCCAAATAGGTAGGCTGTTTTTGAGGTATGCAACACCCCCTTTGTTTTCTGATTGAGATTTCATTCAGTTGTCTTTTGCCTTGAGTTATTTTTTGAGTGATATGTTGTGAGGTTTCTGCACATGTGAAATAGAAGATCTAGGAATACATTTTGTGAAGCTTTGCATGGAAAGTCCTAGGAAGGCTTGGGGAGTGGAGCTAATTTACCTGTATTTTTCAGTTGTGGCTTGATGTGAGTGATAGACGGTGTGAGTCAGAGTATGCTTCACCCAGATGGCCAAAGTAAAGTCTGTTGATTTTTTTTTTTTATTTTGGTGGTTTGTTTTGTTGTTGGGATTTTTTCATACACAAAGGTGAATGCATTCCTTAGAGAATAAACTGAGGATAAGATTGCTGCAACTGGAAATACTCTGTTAGGTGAAGAAGAATCTTGATGTGTGAAAAGTGCTTTATTAACTCTTCAGATACTTTCTAAATTGCTCAAATGTGTTTCCCCATCCAAGTATTTTCTGCTCGGTCTATTTGATAGGTAAGAGGTCCACATAGAGACTCCAGATAAATTGATTTGATCTGATTTGTGAGAGAATTTGGACCCATCGTAGATTGCTACAATAAATAAGAGAGAGGTTAACTGATGTAGTTTGTAGTGGTGCAGTTTTTAATGCCAGATAGAATTCAAAGTCTGATCTCAAATTCCATTATGAACACTCTCTTGCTGCAAGTACCACTGCTTCATATTAGCTCATGACCAGATGTTTGGCTTTCCTTAGCACCTGTGATTTTTGTGAAAATCTTGCTCTTACCAGTATTTCAGGAGGTTTATTCTCTTCCATTAAGATAATTTAATATGCAAAAGTGCCTCAACAACTCACAGATTTATATACTGTGATGGTTTGGAAGTTA
>WBNM01033608.1:245281-258126 GCA_013399055.1 Ramphastos sulfuratus | reverse complement strand
TGTCAATGGACATTTTCAAGGTACTGGGGAAAGAAAGATATAAAGAGTAAAATCTGAGTCTTGCAAAATCAACTATGTAGCAAAATCCATGCTTCAGGAAGAGAGAGCTTTTGGAACCTGTCTTTAATTTTCAAATGGGAGCTCTTTTGCTGGATGTGATGAGGCTTGGCATGTCTCTTGGCATGGATATGGGTATGCAAGCTCTGTGTCTGTGGGCTCTAATTTCCCTAGAAGAATTTGAGTAAACCTTTCTCAAGCCAATAGAAGTTAACCATAGAGTGAAGAGCTGTGCTCTGTGTCTATATTATGCTTGGAAAAAAAATGAAATGCTGCTCTCTGCTCCACTGTGGCAGGCAAAGCTGGCTTCAGAGAACCTGCAGAGGCAAGATTTCACTTTGAGAACTGGAAAGGGCTGGTACTTGATTGCAGGCAGGCAAAGTGGCCATGCTTCTTTAGCTTGTTCTAAGCTGTGTGTCTGTAGGTGTGAAAGGGATTAATTTTCTACAGTGTCATTAAAATAGAATGGTCAGTGGTAAGGATTCTATTTACAGACAAAAACTCTATTAGTGACTACATTACCTTATTCGACCCCAGAGAATCCATAAGAGCAAGCCAACAGGAACAGACTTACCAAATCCTAGTTAGAGCCTGTTATAACAGGGAGGATCCAAAGATGTGCTGTTCATCTGTAAGATATGAAAATGAGTGGAACAATTTGCGTTGAAGATAGGATGCTGTGGCCTCAGCAAAATCCTCTCTGACCTCCCCATATGGGTCTTTATGCTAAGTGTATTTCCAAAATTCACCTGTTTCTCTTGGTGGTTACTCACAATAAGCNCTCTCTCAGCCTGTCCCCAGAGCAGAGCTGCTGCAGCCCTCTGAGCATCTTCTGTATCATTTCTACTGTACTTTTTTTAGACTACTCAAATATTAGAAGTGAGTTTTGGACAAGAGGCCCAAGTCCTTGCCCTAAATACTGTGATTTTAGGGGAGCTGGACTAGATGACCCTTAAAGGTCTCTTCCAACCCAATGATTCAGAGTTCCTCAACCAGGCTCTCATGGGTCTTTTTGCCTTCATAAAAGGTGTCTGTCAATCTCAAAAGCTGCTGCATCTCCTACAGCATCACCCAATGATGCCAGGCAGTGGGAGAGGTGGGAAGTGTTGCTTTGATTTATAAACCTACCATATCCATAATGCATGAAAGGAGCTGTGCCATAGCACAGGGTGTCAGTCCTCCTGCAGCTTGGGAAAATTGGACAACTTCTTAGTCTTTTATGAAAGCATGTTGTATCTTTGCTGCTTTTGGAGTAGGAAATTATGAATTTGAAAGTGACAAATATTAGCAACCTGCCTTTATTGCTAACAAAGCTGGGTGGGAGAGAAAAGGAGTCTGCAGGGCCTTTGACAGAATGGTTAATAACTCCTGTGATTGCTGTTTCCCAGAGGTGATGTGTATGATGTGAATTTCCCCTGTTTCATTTTTATCATAACACTTATGTTGGAGATGTTCTGCCTCTTGCATTCTTGAGCTTCTTCTTCTTCAGTCAAAAGTCTGGGGTGATTTGTGCAGCCACAGGATGACCCTTAAAGCCTTGGTGAGACCACACCTGGAATACTGTGTCCAGTTTTGGGCTCCCCAGTTCAGGAGAGACAGGGACCTGCTGGAGAGAGTCCAGTGGAGAGCCACAAGGATGACTGGGGGACTTGAGCATCTTCCCTATGAAGAGAGACTGAGAGCTCTGGGGCTGTTGAGTCTGAAAAAGAAGACCGAGAGGAGATCTGATCAATGTGTACAAATATCTGAGGGGTGAGTGTCAAGGGATGGAGCCAAACTCTTCTTAGTGGTCCACAGTAAAAAGACAAGGAGCAATGGCTACAAACTGGAACACAGATGGTTTCACCTCGACATGAAGAGAAAATTCTTTACGGTGAGTGTGACAGAGCCCTGGAGCAGGCTGCCCAGAGAGGTTGTGGAGTCTCCTCTGGAGACTTTCAAAACTCACCTGGATGCATTCCTGTAAAAACTACCCTGGGAGGTTGGACTCGATCTTTGGAGGCCCCTTCCAGCCTTTAAGGTTCTGTGGTTCTATGAAATCTCTGTTTCTTTTACTGGCAAAATAGCACTGCTTTAGCTGGGCACAGTGGCTTGAGAACAGAATCATAGAATGGTAAGGTTGGAAGAGACCTCAAGAATCATCTAGTTCCAACTAGGCTGCATCCTGTTCATAAATAAACAGTGAGGGATTAAAACAGACAATGAGTTATTAAATTGTGTCAATGTGCCACTTTGGGTCATGGTTTAGTGGTCATGGTAGTGTTAGGTTGATGGTTGGACTTGGTGATCTTAGAGGTAGTTATCAGCAACAGGGCAAAGATGTAGCTGAAACCATCAGGAACCATCTCTCCTGAAGAGTCAAAGCACTGGAGAGGAATCATAAAGACAAGCTACATTATGGGGAAATGATGTTTTCATCCTTTCACAATCTGTCAGCTAGAGAGCACAAAGTCAATCTAATCAAGCACTGGAGAGTGAGCCTAGCTCTTTGCACTGGGGAATACCTTTGTTAAAGTAGTGCATGTGTGCTGGTCCCTGGGTCTTCTCCTGGGTGGCTTCCAGAGAGATGCTGGATCCAAAGTTGTTCTCTCCCTCTGACATCGCGGTTGGTTTCTTGTAACAAAGCTCAGGCTACAGCCAGATGAAAATGCTGAAACTCAGTATGAGCTTTTGCTGCCTGGAGCTTAGGGGGAGCTGTCTCCAGCTTTGCTTCACTTCAATGTAGAAAACTATTCAGACCCTGACTGTTGCCTTGGGTGCAATCTTTAACTCTCATAAAGCCAGCTCAAGCATGCTGATGTGTGCCCTCTTCTTGCTCTTCAACTTGCTCTCTCTTTACTTTTATCTTAGTTTCTTTCCAACTGTGGTTGAAAACATGAGAAAACATATTCTAGTTTCCATTACCAGGTGTTTCTTTTCCTTCAAACAAGACCTCAGCACCTTTTTATCTTCTCGTCCTGGTTTTACTGGGACAGAATCTTTGGCCAGCCGTGGGCTGCAGAGTGTTAGCAGTTTGGAGTCAGCCAGGACAGCTGAGCTGAGTTGACCACAGGTGTATCCCAGACCAGAAGCATCAGGCTTAATATAAAGGGGGAAGTTTGCTAAGGAGAGAGGTGTCTTTTGTGTGGGTCAGTCTTCTTCCTCCTGTTCCCAAGGATGTCCTTCCTGTTCAGTGTGACTGCTGCACTTTTGCTGGGCTGAGTATCACTTTGTGTACTTCATATTGTCATTGCAGTTGGCTTGGCTGTTTCATTAAATCCATTTTCATTTCAACCCATGGGGCTGCTCTTTGTGATGCCCCTTCTGTGCTCGGGAGGAGGCAGCTGTAGCTTGGTCTCAGATGTAGGCTAAATGCAAACAGTTGTCCTTTGGTGGTTTTGGTTCCCTTAAATGGTTGGTGAGATGAGAGGGACATTGTGTTGTTCCAAGTGTTTTTTTCCAGGCAGAGTGTGATGACACTCTGCTTCTTGGTAACTCCTTGATAACCTCATGTTCAGCGGTAGCAGAAAGTAGGTTATTAGCTTCACTATCTCAAAAATGAGAGTAAGTCACAGAAGTGTTAGGAAGTTACTTGAATTGTATTTGTTGCTGGCTGCAGAAAGCCCAAGAACTGTCCAAGTCTGGAGATGTCCCAGGTATGGGAAGTGAGACCTCATGGTGATATTTTTATTTGGATGCTGTTTTGAGCAAAGAGCAACCAATGAAGTGATGCCCAAAAAGACTTTTCTTTTTTTGGTGCCAATATATTTATGTCACTAAAAGTCACTGAACCCCAGAATGCTCAGCTCTTAAATCATCTTGAAAATATGGACTCGAACTGCCCAGGCTCTTCTGAGAAGAAGTTATTTTGAGGGAGCTTCTTAGGGTTTTCTTCCAGGGATCAGCCCTCAAAACTTTCCTTAAGTCAAGGGTGTGAAGCCTGATCATAGCAGAAGTTCACTGGCAGCAGAGTTTGGAGCTGGTTATAAAACATGAATAGCTTTTCCACTGTGAAATGTTTGCTGTTTAAAAAATGAAGACAGTGTTATTTACTTGCTTCCCCTGCCCACCCCCCCCATGGCTGCTGATGCTTATGTGCTGTTGGCAGATGGGATGTGGATCATTTTAATTAGACTTTATTGGACTGTTATACAGCCCATAATTGTGATCATTACTCATTTTCACTGTGGTTAAGACAGATCCTCTATTTAGACATGATGATATTTTGATGAGACAAGTCCCATGCAACTTGTTATGTTAGGGGCCAGTAGCCAAAGCAGAGGAATTAGGTGTTTCCACAGCAGAAAAATTGGAAGAGATTAATAAAGGAGGTAATGGTCAATTTGTGTTCCTAATTGTGCCCAGATTGTGGATGCTATGGGCAGAATGTCTCTTTGGGCTGCTGGGTCCTGCTGCAAGCTGCAGGAAACAAAGAGCCCTTGCAGCTGAAGCAGGACATGGCACAGAGAGGGAGGAGGAGCCCTCTGTTCCACCTGGAAGGAGAGGATCAAACATGCTCTTGGTGTCTTCAAGTTAGCTTTTGCTAAACCAAGGCTGTTTGGTTTATATTGCCCCCACNATTGAGGGGCCCAGAACTGGACATGTGTGATCCCACGTGCTCTATCTCCCTTTCTGCTGTGGTGTTTTTTTCCATGTGGTTCTTGTAAGCCACTGCAAGGAGACTAGAACTGGAGGAGGTGGAGCCTGAACTGGTAATGGAGCTGTTGTAACTTCTTTACAACTGGGGCATCTTTTGAGCAGCTGTGTTCAGGCATTGAGATGTTCTCTTACACTGGTATTTTTTTTGTTTGTTTGTTTGTTTTTTGTTTTTTGTTTTTTTTGAAGGCTGTGAGGTCCTGCCCTGTAACAGTGATGACAGTGTTTGAGCAAAGCCTTTTTTAGCTGTGTGTTATTGTCAGGCAGAACCAGCTTCTCACCTGTTCCACATGGTGTCATTGTGTAGTCATCAGTCTTAGCTTTTTCCTCTTGACTTTCCAGAACCACAACAGGTATTTGGACATTATGCTTGTAGAGAACAGTTCTTGCTCTCCTTTTGTGTCCTGAGGAGCAGTGCTTAGTAGATTGTGCACTACTGCCAGGAGTCATAGTTCAAGGAAACTATCAAAAACATTTGGAAGAATGTTTTAGCCTTTGAGGTCATCTTCTCTAATTAGGGATAAAGCTGCCTTTGGCCAACTGTCTAAAAGCTGTATTTTATTTTAACCTTAAAGAGTAACTTCTGACCACAAATATGCTGTATTTGCTGATGCCAAGGTGGTGGGAGACTTGATAATGTTGGGATTTATGGCCTTTGGGATGCATATATTGCCAGTTTCTTGTGCACAGGTTATCTAAAATGCATCTTTTCTACCTCAGTAACAAATCACTAAATTCAGATGAACATAAGAATTAGCTGCAGATGAGAAGATGGGATACTACAAACAGTTCCAGCCTCCTGTGACAAGGTGGGGAATGCTCCAGTGCCATCTCATCAGTGTGGGGAGAACAGAATGTGACAGTTTGCTTATGTTCACGTGGACACAAAACTTGAAAAGGATTCTGTTTAGGTATTGCCTTAAATTGTAACTGAACTGCATGTACATCTCAAGTCAGATTTTAGTAAGAATCAACTCTGGTTCCACTTAGCACATGCTCTAGCTGCTCAGTTTGTCTACACCCATCTTCAGGGTTGCCTACAAATCCGTTTGCTCTGTGCAAACTGAAAAGGAGCTGAGCTGCCAGGTAAAGGAGTGTCACCTAAATCCACTTCTCTGGTTCATTGGGCTTTTTTCTGTCTTCATCCTCTATTTAAGGCAAACAAAAATCCAAACATGGTACTATTTGTAAGCAGAGACACCAACTGTATTTCTTCTCAAACAGCTTTGCTGAGATCTGGATGCTGCTCCTGTTAGGGCTGTTGTAGATTTCTCCTGTGTTATTGCTTTTGCAGTCTCTTAGAAATTAGAGCCTAACGGTGCTGAGTTACCTACCCTAATTCCTTGCTTCAGTATCTCCCTCCACTGCCTAGCATCTGAAATTCTTAGCTAGATGCAACAAACTGTTAAATCTCACTTTCTCCTCTTTGTGATCATCTCAACAGATCCCTTCTCTACTTGAACTATCTTCTCCTTTTTAATTATGGATATAACTCAGCACAGATCACCTCACTGGCCATAATACTCTTATGTTCAACGATACTCTCACAGCTTAAAACTATTTCACAAGAGAAATATTCCTTGTGAACAACCAGCTACAAATTCATCCTAATTTTTCTTCTTAGTAAAAATGATTCTAATTTATTAAAATGTACTTTTTTTTTTTTTTAAAATAAAAGGTATTTTTTGTCACTTATTTTCCTCTGGAAACTGTAGCAGATCACCTTAGATGTTTTTTTTTCTTTTCCCTCTCNTTTCTTCTTTTTTTCTTTTCCCTCTCTTTTGTTTAGTGGTAATAGGCTCCAAATCTATATTGTTCATGGGATGAGAGAAGCTTTCCTAACATGACAATAATAATGACTAAATTCTGGCCTGAATTTTCATGCAAAGAATGTGGACTAAAATGGAGGAAACGTCCTCCTTTGTTTTCTCATGCTGATTTTTCTAGTGAATAATTGCAAGCCAAGATTAATGTCACCCCCAGAAATCTGGCAAGCTTAATTTGTGAGCATATTAATGAGTCTAGTTTTATTATTATTGAACCAATTCTAATGCCTCAGTGTAGGCCTTATCTTGTCTAATTTCTCTATTCTATAGAATATTATTAGGTTTGGTGGTTTTTTTTCAGTTGTCTTTACAACCCATATCTTAAGGGCAGTAAAGTTTTACCCTGTCCCTCTTCTGTCCTTACGTTGTGATGACTTTGGGAGGGATTTGTAAAAGCTCCCAAAGGCTTGACATCTCAGTTAATGCCCAGCTGAGGCACCAAAAAGGGCTCAAAAGAGCAGTTAATTCAGAGGCTAACAGTTTTAGACTTGTTCTGGCTGTCACCTGAACGAGTTTGTTTCAGCAAAACCCTGCTGAATTCCCCAAGAAATACTTACCTGCAAGATGCTGCAAAATCAGAGTTTATTTCTGTGCTGCCCTGGACAAGAATGAGATGAGGAGGGTAAGATAAGGATGGCAGAAAGGAGGAGAAAGGACAAGGGGGAAAATCAGCAAAAAGAAGTCCATCTTTACCTACTGAGGTGAACCAGATATGTCTGGTGGCGTTCACAATAATTCAGACATTGTCCCAGACCTTAATTACTGGCACAGGCAACTGTGGACCTGGTAGGAGGGAGGTGGATGGTGTCTGTGTGTTCCATCTGCTGCCTGCAGAGATGGGAACATTCCAGGCCAGGTGTTGCTGAGCATTGCTCTTGTCTAGCAGCAAGATAACTTTAATTAAAGGGCTAATTATTCCCACTCTGGAATGGACCTATGGTTGTACTTGCAGTTGCATTCAAACTTGCTCTCTGGTGCTCATGCATGAGGCATTTATCTTCTATTGTCACGTTAGTGACTTGTTTTGCTTAAGCGAGGATAAGCCTTTGGTGCGTGTGAAAATTGGAAACAAAGGGCACTGGCTGGTCCTGAGTCTAGGTGATAGCTCACTGCAGTGGTGTTTGTCAGCACAAAAAGTTATTTCATGCTGACTTTCTAACTTCCTTGTGAAAGAGAGATTTCACAGCTGGGGTAACGGAGGGCTCGGAGCAGTGAGGAACTGCACCCAGATGTTTGTGTTCTGCTGCAGCTGTTAAGAGCACCAAGCAACACGTTTTCAGTTAAACCAGGAGTAATCCACTCCTGGTTCCTGAAGAGATGCTGGCTTTACTTCAGAATAACAGGCCATGGGATTGTTCTCATGGAAGTTTTATCCTTTTTTGTGCAAGCCTTACACCACAGCTTTCCAACTGAGTGTGTTCTCTGCCTCTGTGGGCTGTGGAGAGCTCTGAATCTGCTCACCACTAATGGCAGATTGTCTTCTAGCTCCTTGTGTTAGAAACCTGCTTCTCTAGATGTGATCCTACCCTTCTTTTGACACTTTTGGACTTGACTTAAAGACACCCTGTCTAGGTAAAACTTCAGTTTTAGTTTTGCAGTTTACTGTCCTGTTGCAGACTAAAGGTTGGTGTCCTCTTTTTGGGCTGTCCATAGAACGGAGGGTCGTGGATCATCTTATTGTCAGGCAGCAGAGAGTTTTTTGTTGGGACCAAGAGTACTGCAAGGAAATGACAGGGCAAGGGCCAACAGGCACAAACTGGAATCCATTAAGTTCTATCTAAATATAAAGAAAAACTTTGTGAGGGTGCCAGAGCCCTGGAGCAGGCTGACAGATAGGTTGTGGAGTCTCCTCCTCTGAGGAGATTCCAAACCTACTTGGATGTTGCAATCCTGGGCAACCTGCAGTAGATGACCAATTCCCCTCACTAAACTGGGACTAGATGATCTCCAGAGCTCCCTTTCAGTCCTGCCATGCTGGGGTTCTGTGAAAATCTACACTGAAAAATAGCTTTATTGTATATTCATTGTACTGCTTTCTACAAGCAATGAGGATCCTGGGCTCTTAATATGCTAGTATGGGAAGGGAGGAGTAGTCTTCCTCTATCTGGTTTTATGCCTATGAATTCTTAAACACAAGTGACCATTTCCTCCAGGCTAGGACCTTCTTTTACATCATTTTGGACCTTCTGCTGGATAAAGCTTTGTGCCAGGTCAAATTGATAACATGAGATTTCTCCCCTCTCCTCTTGTGGCCAAACTTCAAAAGACCTATTACTTCTAGTGCTTTAGCATTCAAGGCTTGCATTAATTACCCACTAATGGCTTCATTGCTTTGCAGGAAGCACTTTATATTTTACTCATGGAGCCAGGAGAGCTATCACTAGGATGGATAAGGATATACACAGAGTATTTAACTTTAATATAATCTCTGACTATTCCATGACTCTGATGTCTGTCGTGCTGGGCTTGAGTCCTGTTGCTGATGAACTGCCTGGGGCACCCTGTAGCAAATGCATTCTTTCACAGGCTAAAACAAAGCAGAGAGAACCCTATAATGAGTTCCAGTTGTGTAATATTATGGGCTAAATAGAAGTGCCACTCCTTTACTAGGAGGGTTTTAAGAAGACAGTTTTGAAACCACATGGCTTAAGTGATAGCAGCCACCAGCCAAAAGCCCAACATGTGTATGAAACAGGCACATGTGCAATGTATGTGCTGAAGCTTTGGACTGTTCTGTAAACACAATGGTAGAAAGATAACAGTGCAGAACCCACTGTGAAACTCATCTCAAGAACAACTTAGAGAGTTTGGAGCTGAGCACTGGTCAGGAAGTTGACAATAGGGTGAGCAGTTCTGCAGAGCAATCCTTTCTCACAATTTACACCGTGGAAGGAAGAATGGGATGTTTTAAGTTGTTTATATAGGATGTTTTAAGTTTGTAAGCAATCAGGATCTGCTCATTGATCCCACCTTCAGTTATTTTCCCCTTTACACTAGAAAAACAAATGAGCACCAAAATTATTTGGTTAACTGCTGAGGTAAAAATGAAATAACAACACTAATCTACAATCTCTTGAAGCCTATCCAAGCTATATTGCATTTATTAGAATTTGACAGGGAGTAATTAGGCTCTCAGAACTCCTACCAAAGTTTTCAACATAAACACATCTAACTTGCATCCCACAAGTATGACTGAGGGACAGGGAGGTCAAACCGTCCCCCAAACCACAATTAAAAATCTCCATACCACAGGGAGACCTGGAAAATGTGAAACAGTGGCAGAGGGACTCTCACTTGGCAAAATTTATCCAAGGGATGTTAATTTAACTTCAATGTTAAGAAAACAGCATTTCAGCAGGAGTGTGTATTGCTGCAGTGCTGGGAAACCCAAGGAAAGGGATGGGTTCATCTTGTCCAAATCAACGTGGGAAGGAAAGGGCTGGCCAGCAGTGGGGGAACAACTATTTAAGGACTTATGTTAGGAAGAAGTTCTTCCCCATGAAGGTGTTGAGACCCTGGGACAGGTTGCCCAGGGAGGTGGTCAAAGCCCCATCCCTGGAGGTGGTTAAGGCCAGGCTGGCTGAGGCTGTAGACAGCCTGATCTAGTGTGAGGTGTCCCTGCCCATGGCGGGGGGATTGGATCTAGATGATCCTTGTGGTCCCTTCCAACCCTGACTGATTCTCTGATTCTCTGAGAAGCTGATGTATTTGAATTTATAGGTTCAGATGGAACACATCTTGGTCTCCAAGCTGGTGAAACAGGGGTTTGATGTATGGACCACTAGAATNAAAGGCCACAAGGGCTGGAACTGCTCTGCTGTGAGGACAGACTGAAAGAGTTGGGGCTGTTCAGTCTGGAGAAGAGGAGGCTCCTGGGTGACCTTCTTGTGGCCTTCCAGTATCTGAAGGGGGCTACAAAAAAACTGGGAAGGGACTTTTTAGGCTCTCAGGTAGTGACAGGACTAGGGGGAATGAAGCAGAGCTGGAGGAGGGGACATTGAGCCTGGAGGTGAGGAGGAAGTTCTTCAGCATGAAGAGTGGTGAAAGCCTGGCATGGGTTCCCCAGGGAGGTGGTTGTGGCCTCATCCTTGGAGGTGTTTAAGGCCAGGTTGGATGAGGCTGTGGGCAGCCTGATCTAGGGTAGGGTGTCCCTGCCCATGGCAGGGGGGATGGAGCTGGATGATCCTTGTGGTCCCTTCCAACCCTGACTGGTTCTATGATTCTGGAAGGTGATGACAAAGTCAGCCAATGTGATTGTGAGGCTGCTGTCTATGAAATATGACGATGATCTGGAGGAGGTCCCTGCTGGCTGTTTAAAGGATGATGTTACTCCAGTCTGCTAGAAAGGCAAGAGTTAGCCCTGTCAGTCTACAGGTCATGGGACATATCTTCTTGCAACCCATTTTCAGACATGGGCTTGAAAGGACAAGACAACAATTGGAAGAAATCAGCATGAAGGACAAACCATACTTGAGCAACATGACTGCCTGTAACAAATAACTGCTTGTGTGGATTCAGCACAAAGTGTTTGTGGAAACACAGCCGTGGCTGAGCTGGGCTAGTGCTGGCAGCAGTCCCTCTTTGGGCAGGAGGCAGAATCTGAGAACTCCAAAGGCCCCTTCCACCCATTGTTTCTAAGGTTTTGTGGACGGCAGTAAATCAGCTGCTGGACCAAAGCAAATGAGGAGCTGTCAAAACCTGTATATACATTTCTACAACAA
Organism: Ramphastos sulfuratus; assembly: GCA_013399055.1. NCBI lineage: Eukaryota > Metazoa > Chordata > Aves > Piciformes > Ramphastidae > Ramphastos > Ramphastos sulfuratus. The sequence goes on along the minus strand of WBNM01033608.1, from coordinate 246,887 downwards.
AAGAAGCTATCCCCTAACACTCAGAGTGTAAATCAACCTTCTCTGATTCGGTGTGAGCAGAGGGGTAGTTTATAATCAGGAAAGGTGCCTGGTCTATAACTCAATAGCAATGTCCAAATCTGGGGATCTAAGCCAAATATTTAGCTTTCCAATGTATTAAAATAATCAAAACTTCAAACAGTTTTCAAAACTTCAAAGATCATTCAGCCATAGTAGCACAGGTCTCAAAAGATGCTACTAATGTTAATTTTATGGAGCTGTGTGACTCAGACAGGCTGGGTTTGGCTGGGCCAGATCTGAATGTAGCTGTGCTCTCCTGATGGGTTTTGCCTGCAGTGGATGGCAGAGCCACATGACTCTTCTGAAGCTGTCTGATGTGACAGTTTGAAGCTAGGAGGTTGAGGTCCTCCACTAGAGCCTTCAGACCATAGCTCAGGAAGGTTCAATGCATTCAGTAGGGTGAGTGGAGCAGTTCTGCAAAATGCATGGACAACCTTTGTTTTGTTTTATTTTTCTTCATCTTATCTAAGAAACTTGCAGAGTAGAACAATTTTTCCAGCACTTCAGAAAACCAAGCACCTTGCATCAGCTTCAGTGACTGAAGAGCTGTTTAAACCAGCCTTGTGCTACCAAAGGGTCCTTCTGTGTTATTCTTAAAATGCTTCTCCAGGTGGGACAGCTGTTTTGAACTGATAACTGTGCACCTCCCAGAGAAACTCCTGGCCCTGCTCAGCTGGCCAGATCCTCGATGTGGAAGCCCTTTGAGTGTGTCATTCATGAATGCAGGGTGGTGTGAGGATCCATGAGCTTCCTGGACAACAAATTCTGAACTCCCTCAGAGAGAATGTTTGCTAGACAAGCCTGAGTCCAAGAGCTGAATGCATCTGAATGGGGAAAGCACACAGAGGAGTGTCTCTCATTTCTGGCTGCAGCTTGTGCAGGCAGAGACCTTATTTACCTAATCTGAATATTTGCCCTTTTTGCTTTTTGGAAATGATATTTTTTACCTCTTAATTATGTGGAAGGACCACTTCCTTTCAGAGCTCTGATGGACTTCTCTGTAAATAACTACTTACATCCCAGAACCTTCAGCTAAGTCAGCATCCCTAGGACTTTTAAAGTCTGAGATAGGAACCACATGGAGTTTAATCATTAATCACCAGTCTTTAATTAACAGCTCTGGGCTTTGAAGCAAAGAAGCTTATTGCAAAGCTGCTGAGGGGCCCTGAACTCTTCACTGCACTTTCATTCGTGGGACCTGGTGGCCTTCCAAAGGGGACTTATGGAGCAACCTTCTCCCTACAGGAAGGGTCATGCTTCCCAGTAAGAGCAGATGTTTGTGGCCTGATCCTCCTCTTCACAACTGTCCCATTGGCTGCCTGCAGACTTGAGCAGTCCCAACACAGGCCTGCTGCCAGCTCCCAGAGTTGGGCAAAGAAGCAGAGTGTCTCCAGAGTCTTGTTGTCTCCATCAGCTGAGGTGGGCTTTAAGCAGAGGAAGAAGGAAAGTTGCTCCAGGCTTAGAAAATTTTATGGGGAGTGTTCAAAACTGGGCATTCAGGAGAGAAAGAAAACATTGCTGTAAAAGTTGACTCAGTCAATACTTC
>WBNM01033608.1:201855-245250 GCA_013399055.1 Ramphastos sulfuratus | reverse complement strand
TTTTTTTTTTTTTTTTTTTTTTTTTTTTTATTCCTGCTGCTGTGATTGAAGATATTTGTTTTTAATATAGGTTGCTCCCATTTGTAGTCTGGCTTTCCTGTAGTAAAAACTAAAGAGCAGATCCTCAGCTGATATAAATTGGCTCCATGGAAGTTAATGGAGCCATGCTGGTTTGTACCAGCTGAGGGATCTGGCTCATGTTGCAGCGTTCAATACCCCCATTACATTGCCATGATTACGATACTAATTCAGTAAAATGGCCTCACAGGGTAATAAAACCAACCCAGAGAATGGAAGATGAAAGGGCTTCCTGTCCAAACAAGCTGATATTTTTCAACAAAATGTTTTCCTTTATTTTCTCTTTTGTCAGAAAATGTTCTCAGACTAAACTTTTTACAGCCGATGTCTGACAGGGCATGCCCTGGGAAAGGCTTCGTGGCTTCAGCCTCTGGCTTGCATGCAGGAAACACTATGGAAACTCAGTAGCCATGGGTCAGGGCATGGTGAGGCTTGAGCAAGAAAATGAGTTGGATCTTGAAAGGGCAGAGGTGATGCTGCAGNGCTCATGTTGAGCTTTTCATCACCCCAGACTCCCAGGGCCTTTTCCTCAGGGCTGCTCTCAGCCATTCCCCACCCAGCCTGGAGTTGTGCTTGGGATTGTGCCTACGCAGGTGAAGCCCCAAGGTAATCTTAACTTCTGAGAAACAGGAGTTCTTGCACTAGTGAATGCAGCACAGGGCTCTGCCCTCTCTGTTTTTTCTTGCTCTGTCTACACTGGGAGAAAGGCAGTGGAGCTGTATAAAGCTGGATCCTTCCCTGTTGTGGGTGAATGATGTGTTGATGGTCTCCTTGCGATCCACTCCTCATAAAGTAGCAGAGGATGCTGTGCTTGAGGAGCAGGAGCCTGATAACCTGCACTGGCTTACTGCTTGGAGCTGTTGGGCTCCAAAGGGAATAAAAAGACACAGAGATCTAAATAAAGGCAGATAGATGTGTGGCTGGATCCCCAGGATGACATATTTTGCTTGCCACTGCACCTCTGAACTGCACACAGGTTTTTTTTCTATGTCAAGAGGGATTTTTACAGGGACATTGCTAAATGGAGGCAGTAAATTTAACTTCAAAGGACCATGACTTGAACTTTTGGGCTAAAAGCTGAAATGCTGTTGCTCTTTACTAGACCCTTTTAACTTCACTTGGAACAGGATAGTATATTATACTTTTAAAGCCCTTGGAAGTTGAAGGCCCTGCCTGTGGCAGGTCTCATTCAGCTCCCTGGGAGCTGGGGTCCTGTGGAGCAGAGTCCAAAGCTGTGGTGGACTTCTGAAGGTGGATATGAACCAGCCCAGCTTTTCTGGCTGAAGGTGAAACAGGAAACAATCCCACCAGTGAGTTAAGGAGAGCTGTGGGTTATACTCCTACCTGCTGTGAGGAGCAGTCTGGCATTGCAAAACTAAGAATCAGTGCAATTTTAAGTGCCAGAAAAGCTGAAGGGACACACATGTGGGTCTCAAAGACAGAAAAAAAACCCAACATCCAATGTCCTGAACCAGCAGTTTTGGTTGAATCTTGCTTCCAGACCTCAGTGAGTCCCCTAGCAGCAGTCATGCGAATGCTGGTTCGGAGGAGTAGCTTTCCTACCTGCTCAACACTTTGAAAACTCCTAAACTGTTCCTGATGGTGACCCTTTTGGTGACATTAAATTGTTTATACCCTCTCTTTCTTTTAAGCAGGAGCATTTGTTCTTCACTCAGTTCTGTTCAGAAGCAGCAAAACTTTTATTGTTGGTATCCAGTTGTCGCTTGCTGTAACTGCTTCTAAATTTGTGTCCTCAGTGTTTGAATTACTCCTGAGACTGGGATATTTGAAGTGTGGATGGTAGACTGCAAGCCCCTAGTAAAAGTGGAATTTAGTTGCCTTTGGCAGCCCTGAACTTCTCTTTCCAGTCTTAATGAAAGATCAGGAATTCTCTTACCTGGTGCAGGCTAACAGTGAAAGCTGTCCTGGCTGGCTGCTCAGAGGCAAAGCCCTGGGACTGAGAGATGACCTCTCTCTCATTGCAAGTGCTGTGTGGTTGGGGTCTGAGTGCCTCAGCTGTGGTTGCCTGAAGGGACCAGGAATTTTTCACCAGCAGCTGATGTTTAAAAGGAAGCTTTGAAAGAAGGTCCCAAGCTGGCAGGCTGAAGGAATAGCAGGATGCACAGGAGTCTTTTTTTTTGGGATAGATATCCCCATTTCTTACATTAATTAGTGAAAAGAATGATTGATCTGGAAACCTTTGCAGAACCCAGCAGCTGTCTCTGCTTGCTTAACTAGACATTTGTGGCCAGCATCTACCTGGAGCCCAAAGAGCCTCAGGGCTCCTGAGTGTTTGTGCCCCATTCCTGAAGAGGATGCAGAGCCTACTGCCACAGCTGGAGCAGTGGGTGAAGAAAGTCTTTGCTGGATCTAATCAGGCTAAGAAAAGCTTTGGAGCATATGGACCCCAATGTGTGGTCCAAGTACAACAGCTTGGTGAGTGTCCTGCAGGGAGACTTTTACTAGCGCTGCAGCACCAATTCATCATTGCCTGAAGGTTTGATGGGTCTGGTACTCCTCGGCTTAATTGACCTCGGCTGGAGACCTGAATTTCAGGCCAGCTTAGTCACAGAAGACTTGGTCTGTGCTTGGGCCTTAAAGAGGATATTTATCAGAAAAATCACATGATTAATGGAATTGAGTGATCCCTGTTCAAGAGTAGCCAGGAATTGAATTAACAGAGCGGGGATTTTGGCAGGTGTGACTCGCTGGCACAGCTAAGACCCGAGTTTGGGCCAGCAGAGCACCCCTGGCCTCAGTGGGATGCAGCTGTTGGCTGGGAGCCTGTGGGGAGTCAGGGAAGAGGTGGATGACTGGCAGAATCGAGGGCACGAGAGCTTGTGTTTGGACAAAAACTGAGTGGATTATTAACCCTTTACACAGCAGTGCCAAAGTGAGGAGTGCCTACAGTCCTCTGGCAGAAAAGGCCAAAGCAAACAGCTAAGGAGAAGTTGATATCCCCAGGTAAATGGTAATGGAGGGTGAGGAATGAATGAGCACCAAAAAAATATCAAAAACATTCTTTCTTTCTTTCTTACCTTTTTAAAAATCCCCACTCTTATTTCTTTTTCCCTCCATGTCAACACCAAACAAGACAGGACTAAAATTAATGGGGAAAGCGGCAATTAGCAAATTAGGTTAGCGGCATGTTGCAGTGTGCCATGGCTGCCAGGTGTGAGGGGCTCTGGCAGTGTATTTATTAATGGCTGTCAGAAAAGTGACACTTTGATGAATGAAGCTGGGTAATCGGCACCCTCCGACAGCGAGCACCAAGAGGCCTCAACATGCTAAACTGCAAAATCAAACCTTTTTTTAACCCCCCCCCTACAAAAATACTACAACAACAACAGCAACAAAAAAACCCCCAAAAACGCTGCAAGAGGAGCAGGTTTTTCCACCAGGAGTCGGAGTTCACATTCTCTTCTAAATACAGTTTGATTTTTAACTGCTGGGGAAGATCTGCCAGGTTTAAAGCTTTTTCTTTTCCTTGGAATATGGGACTTAGGCTGCCTGCATTTATAAATTCTCAAAACTGTATGGTCAGCTCTGCTGGTTTGGGTGTAGCTCATTAGCACTATTAAAGCCAGCAGTGCTGCCTTCACACCTTCTGGGCTTTGGCCTTTAAATGCAGTGGTATCAATAACTTATAAACCAAGCTTGTGAACCAGCTTCTGTCTGAGGTGTTAGTGTCTCTTGACTGGTGGTCAGCAGTTGCTCTGCTCCTAATGGGTTTAAAGTGGCAGAGGGGAGATTTAGACTAGACGTTAGGAGGAAGTTCCTTACAGTGAGAGTGGTGAGACACTGGCACAGGTTGCCCAGGGAGGTTGTGGCTGCTCCCTCCCTGGAGATGTTCAAGGCCAGGTTGGAGGAGGCCTTGAGTAACCTGTGCTAGTGGGACGTGTCCCTGCCTATGGCAGGGGATTGGAACTAGATGATCCTTGAGGTCCCTTCCAACCTTACCATTCTATGATTCTAATTCACCACACTGACATGTGCTGTCCAGGAGCCCATGCTGCCTGGAGGTAGAATGTGAGAATCTATAAGGTGAACCAGCTCTGACACAAAGTTTCATCAGTGGTGTTGTGGCATCCTGATAATTTCACTTGATAATTTGATCTTTGAGTCTCTCCTGATGATGAATATATTACTTCTGCCAATCAGTCAGGCTGCTGACTGTTTTGGAGCATCACTGTGTGGTCCATTACATGGGTGTGGAGCTCTTCAGTATGAGGGCGATGGCGCCCTGGTATAGGCTGCCCAGGGAGATTGTGGATACCTCCTCCCTGGAGGTGTTCAAAGCCTGGTTGGATGGGGCCTTGAACAAACCAACTGTAGTTGAGAGGTATCCCTGTCTATGGAAGGGAGGTTGGAGTTGATGATCTCTGAGGTCCCTTCAAACCTAAGCCATTCTGTGAATGCTAAGGCTGCAGATTAAGTTGTAAATTCAGAGCTCCAAACCCTCGACCAAGAGTTTAAGGGAAGTTTGCTTTTAATTAATTTATTTTTTTATTTCCATATAGAAGTTCTTGAGGACATTAATCTTGCTGTTGGGAGAGCATCACTCTACAAAATGCTGGGATACATGCAAGAGGAGACTGAGAGGAGACTTGATTGCTCTCTAAAATTACCTGAAAGACGATTGTAGTGAGGTGGCTGCTGGTCTCTTCTCCCTAGTATTAAGTGATAGGATGAGAGGAAATGGCCTGAAGTTGTGCCAGGGAAGGTTTAGGTTGGATTTTAGGAAAAAAGTCATTCCTGACAGAGTGGTCAGGCATTGGAATAGGCTTCCAAGGGAGGTGGTGGACGTGCCATCTCTAGAGGTGTTACAAAAAAAATATGGTTTAATGGCCATGGTGGTGTTAGCCTGCTGGTTGGATTCAGTGATCTCAGAGGTCTTTTCCAAGTGAAACAATTCTATGATTTCACGTTTCTTTTTCCCCAGATCTTTGTGCTGTGCACTGAAGGTGGTGTTTGTGCAGCAGTCCCATGGCACAGCAGAGAGCAGCTCCAATCCCTCAGTTCTGTGGAGATATCGAAGAGAGATTTTTTTTTGTAAAATCTTATTTCTTGTTTTGGCCAGCTAAAAGGGCATGTAAGTTTTGATTGAAAAGATGAGAATTAATGTAAATCATAGCCCAGGCACCCATCTGTTCCTGTAGTGTGCAAGGAAGCTGAAGGATCTTTCTGGAGTTATCCATCAGGATCTGCAGCCTTGTTAAACTTGGATTGGTACCTGTAGCAAATCTGAAATTGTTCTCTTATGCTGTAAGAATTGTATTTAGTTTCCTAATTTGGCTGGCAAGTTCATAGGAAGATAATGGAACTTTTGAAAGTACAATCTGACCAGATGGTAGGAAATACTTCCAAATGAACTTTCTCTCTGAAGCTGTGCTCTGTCTTTGCTCACTTTCTCACAAAACCAGCCCATCAGCATAGTCCTAACCTGTGGGAGTGCATGATCTTAAACCAAACACCTCCTGAAAGAAACCAGGTTGTTCCCTCTGCGTGGCAGAAGTCAGTAAAACCTTGCCAAAGCAAACCAAGAGCCACAAAGTGCAGTTGGCTGCTTGTGTTGGCTCCTGCACCAGCCTGCTGCACCCGTGTCCATCCCAGCTGGTGTGGGTGCTGTGTCTGGGTGTTGCCATGGATGTCCAACTCCATCAGTGCTGTTACTCCTGTTCATGGTCTCCCCAGCATGCAGCAGCAGCTTTGCCCTTCCTACCAGGACAATGCTTTAAGGCCTTAGCAAGCCAAAGGTGAACAATGGGTAAAGATGGATCTGGTTTCGATAAAGTATTACTCAGAGCTGTTCTAAAAGCAAGCATAAAGAAGGGAGTAAAAGAAAAAAAGAAGTAACTTACAACTTATTCCAGGGAACAGGAGAAACTTCTCCAGTGCTTTTGTTTCTTGGTACAACTTTTATTGCTGTTGCTGAAAGACACATGAGGTTCTTGCCTGCATGCAGGAGACCTGAACAACCAGAAGCAGGTTGGTTGCTGTCTGTTGCTGACTCTCCAGCCAGGAGCAGGCAGAGCAGGAGGCCAGGCTGGGCAGTTGTGCAGCCAACTTCCTTAGCCACTCGTGGGCTGTCTCCTCTCCTGCTCTCCTCATCCTTTCTCACTGCAGGCAGGCGTGCAGAGGTAGCTTTGTGCTCCAGCAGCCCCTTGCCAGCCCCATCCATTGGGCATCTCATGTTCCAAGCTGGTACACAAGCACTGTTGTTTCAGGTGATGGTTTCAATGGAGTGAGCATGTTTTCCAGCTTCTAGGAGATTAAACCTGACTGCTAGAGTTCTTACAAGTGGTTCCTGAGTTTTGAGGTAAGCATAGCTCTCCAGTTTCACTGCTGGTGTGTGAAACTTTATGGGCTCATGGCAGACCAGTAGACCCAAGTTTTCTAAGTCCTTCATTAGCAGTAAACTACCAGGCTGTTTTTCCCATTCTGCCACTAGATGGGAATTCACATTCACCCTAGATGGTTTCTTTCCTGTTTGAGAGGATTTTCTGCTCTTCATGTCCTCAGCTTTATGACTTTACAGTCTTCTCTCACCACAGAAGCATGCTTCAAACATCTTTCCCATTTACTCTAGTGTGTATGGTTTACATCTACTTCCTCTCAATTCACACAGGAGTCAGCAAGGGGAAGACCTCTGGCTTTGCACTTAGTCTGTGTTGTGATGGGGAAGCCTCCTAGCTCCAGTAATCAATCACCCTGTGCTGAAAGCAGCTCAAAGAGTAAGCAAAGATAGATGACTTGTCCAAGCTAAGCTTGTCTTGACTTTGCAGGGGAAAATCCTGCTGGAAGTTCACCCTGCACGCCAGCTGGGTGTGACAGGAGAGTGCCTTTATCCAGTGTCTCCAGTGTAGAAATGGTCTGTCAACATCAGTATTGCTCCTGCTACTTGCTGCTCTCTGACCATCCTCCCATCCATGAAGATGTTTCGTTTTTTTCTGGGATAGAATCCTGGGTCTGCTAATGCAGGCTGGGAGCAGTTGGAAGTCAACCAAGAGCTGAAGCTAGGAGGGGTGAAAGCCAGGGCAGTTCCCTGTGCTGGTTGCAGACTTATCCCAGACCATCAACTTCATACATGCAGGGGGAAGTTTGCTGAGGATGTGACACCTTGCTCCTTCTCCTCCCTCTCCTGCCCATCCCTGGAGGGCCTTGCTTAGAGTTCTGCTCCTGAGGACTGCCTTCCTGTTAGTTGTGGCTGCTGTACACCCCCTGGAGTGAGTATCACTTCACAGACTTTACATTGCCATCAGTATGTGTTTGGCTGTTTCATTAAGTCCACTTCCACTTTGACCCTAGGGCAATGAGGCTGGTGAGAGGCCTCGAGCACAAGCCCTATGAGGAGAGGCTGAGGGAGCTGGGATTGTTTAGCCTGGAGAAGAGGAGGCTCAGGGGAGACCTTCTTGCTGTCTACAACTACCTGAAGGGTGGTTGTGGCCAGCAGGAGGTTGCTTTCTTCTCTCAGGCAACCAGCACCAGAACAAGAGGACACAGTCTCAAACTGTGCCAGGGGAGGTTTAGGCTGGAGGTGAGGAGAAAGTTCTTCACTGAGAGAGTCATTCCCCACTGGAATGGGCTGCCCAGGGAGGTGGTGGAGTCACCGTCCCTGGAGGTGTTCAAGGCATGTTTGGACGTGGCACTTGGTGCCATGGTCTGGTCTGGAGGTCTGTGGTAGTGGCTTGGACTTGATGATCTTTGAGGTCTCTTCCACCCTTGCTATACTGTGAACCTTTTTTTACAGTCTCCTCTCCTTTCCCTGATCCCCTTTCTCAGCCAGGGAGGGATCATAGGTTATTAGAGTAACTACTACAGTTTAGCCCTGGATATGGGCTAAATGTGGACAGAAGATGAGTACTTTTTCATGACAGTGCTTAATACTCACCTGCCCAAGCTGTTCTCTGTTTCCTTGTTGCTGTCAGCTCAGCAGTGTTGTAATTTTCTGGGTACATGGTGTGTGACTAACGCCAATGTCATTTCCAGGTTGTTTTCAAAGACTAGATTGAGAAACTAAGAAATTATTTCAGTCAATGCCTTAGGATTGTGGGTGGGTTTTATCTGGTGATTTTTTTTTTCTTCCAATTAATAAAACTATCATCTTGATTGCTCAGTTTGAGAATACATCTGGAAGGAAATGATTGTACTTATAACTTTAACCTCTTATTTAAGGTCCAGAACTTAGGTTCACATGCCACCAGGCAGGGCAGCTGGTGCATAGGGCAGGTCTGGCTGCCTCTTCCCCAAATTTTGGTAGTACTGACAGTGCCAGCCTCCTCCCTGCATGTCCTCCTGAGGATGGTCTCCTCATGATGGTCTTGAGAAGCAATTTTTGTTTGTGCTGTGGGTCAGATCCTCCCTGAGGAGCTGCAAGGGCAGAAGGACATGCTGTGTCTTATCCCAGAGTCCTCTCTGGTGTTCCTCACTGCCCCTCAGAGCTGGCTGGACTGGGCAGAGATGTTGGCTGGGATATATGTATTTTATTATACCTGTTAATTCCTACACTGGAGTAATAAATCTGCTTTATGGGAGACCCCAAGTGACTCCATAAGGAGCACAGAGATTGGTTTTAGCCACCTTTGCTCCCCAGGACATTGCTGTCCCTAGTGCTGGAGCAGAGTGCCCAGGCACTGGCTCTGATGATGCATGACATGCATCCCAAGAACTGGCCTTTGTGCTTGTTTAGGGACATCCTCTGCCTCTCTTCTCCTGGCAAATGTTCCTACAGCTCTCTGCTGAGCCATGTATTCCTATATATACCTGAATTTTACTTTGTTGTTTGCAGAAGGGAGACACAAAGGACTCTCAGGTGGCAAATGCTTCTCTTTGGCTACTTAATGCTTCTGCTGTTCAAGGTGATTCTTACCTCATTTCCCCACACTGACCACTTCACAAACCCTACAGCAGCACTGCTTTGCAGTAAGACTCCCTACATAGCTATGGGTTGGCCAAGTGAATGGGAGGCTTCATGGTGGTGTCAAGATCCATGCTTGCAGGCTGCCACGTTTATCAGGGAGCATGGCACACTCTGCCTCCTCATCCTGGATGTCTTTATGTTTTGAGTCTAGGGAGCTGCCTTTGAGCTTTTGATTTGGGGGAGCTTCTTTTGAGAGGATGACTATTTGAAAACAAGGAAGTTACTGTTTTCTTTGGTGGATTTTGTGAGCACTGTGAATGTGATTCCCGAGAATCTGGAGGTGCTCCTTGGGTGGGTGAGAGATATGTGCAGAGCTTAGCCTGTGCATGTGTCTGCAGTGATATAGGGGGCTTGGGTGTTGCAGCTGCCATTAGTGTTAATGGGCTAAACCCCTTCCTATCAAGCTGAGAATATACTCCTGCTAATTGTGTCCCAGTCATCCCCTGGGACCCCTGAGAATGATGCATCTGAGGAGAGAGGTTTTCAGTGATAGGATGCCTTGGGATAAATAAATAAGGAGCTACAGTGAGACGCTGGTTCTGGAAGGCTGATTCAGGGCCAGCATTGCGACGGTGGGAAATCAGGTAACAGCCATGCCAACCTTTATCCCCTTGGTCCTGGCCTAGTCCTCTGCTGCACAGTGCCATCTTCTGAACCATACATCACCACTCAGCCTCACCTTGATGATGTATGGTGCCCATAGATCCTGATAGCGGGAGTGCACTCTGATGTATTGCGCCGATACATCACGGCCAGGGTTCACCCGGGGTGATGTATTGGTGCCCTGAGAATGGATTGCTCAAAGGCTGGTATTGTTCAGGGATAAAGCCAAGCCAAGGAGTGGATTCAATTTAATTACAGTGCAAATGATAGCCCAGCACCAGGAGCACTTTGGGGCTGAGATGTTGGCACCCAGTGGAAATATGAGCTGTGGCTCTGCTGCTCCTGAGTCACATCTCAGTGTACCACGAGAGGAGGTGCCATATTTTAAAGGAGTGGTCATTTCTCAGAGAAATATAGAAGGACAATTTGGAGAAGACTGTGGAGGGATAGTGGAGTGATGAAAAGGCTCCTGAGCAGGCAGTGCTGGAGGGCAGTCATGAAGGCAGGTCACTTCTTCCTGGTGGCAGTTTGAACCCTCAGAGTGGGAGGGAGTGGCTGAGCACTTTGGCAAGTGTGAGCAAAGGTGAATATTTGTGTGTGTGTTTGGTTACCTGTGACACTGAAAATTGCTGGACCCCTTTAAGCAGTGTGAAGTACACACTGACAAGAAATTTCCCCAACTGGGAGATGGGCTTTAAACCCAACTTTGTGTGCAAATATTTTCTGTTGTTATTGGCAGGGTAATTTGCTAGGGAATTTGAAGAGCTGATTCTGTCATTCCCTTGGGCTTTTTTACATAGGCATCATCAAAAACCTGAGAAGAAAACACCTAGACCACTAGAAGAGAACCTCAGGTACCTCTGATAGGAACTGCTGAGTGACAGAGTGCAGTGAAGAGCAGCTTTGTAAAGAATCTAGAAGTGAGAAAGTAATTCCTGTGACAGCCTACATTGGATGTTCGCCTCTGGTTAGCTCTCCCTTCCTTTTCACTTCCCTCTTCTGCAACATTCTGCAGCTCAGTATGGAAACAAAAGCATAAATCAGCTTTATTTTAAAGTCAACTTTACTTCTAATTAATTCCCTTTAAGCTGGTTTCGTTGCCAGGGATTTGAAGGTTTTTATACACATGTTTTGTTTTTATTTCATAAAGAAAAGCTTCTCGTGTATGTTAGCTGGTTGTCAGAGGATGGTATGCCTCAAACTGCTCTGTGTAGCACTCCTTTCTGTAATCATAGAATCAACCAGGTTGGAAGAGACCTCCAAGATCACCCAGTCCATAAAGGGAGGTCCTTGGGGAACACACAGACACCTGATAACGAAGGTGAAATTTTTTAAGTGATCTGTTTAGTGCATCACATCTGTGTTCCTCTGAAAGCTTAGAATATGTCATTTTAATTGCAGAAAGGAAAGACATAACAATACTGTTATTTTGTATCCAAAAGATAGTTCTCCTTCTACTAAAGTCAAGAGCATCTCCATGTAGTCAAGACTTGGCTGGTGTCATCCTGGGGTGCATCAAGAGGACTGTGGCAAGGAAGTAGAGGAGGTTTTCCTCCTTCTCTGCTCTGCCCTGGTGAGGCCACATCTGGAGTACTGGGTCCAGTCCTGGGATTCTTAGTACAGGAAGGACAGGAAATTGCTCTAGAGGGTGAAGGAAAGGGCTCTAATGATTAGAGGACTAGGATATGTCTCTTCTGAAGAAAGGTTGAGGGACTTGGGGATTTTTGGCCTGGAGACACCTGAGGGAGAATGTTAAAGAAGATGGGGCCAGTCTTTTTTCAGTGGTGCCCAGTGACAGGAAAGGAGTAAAGAGCACAAAACTGAACACAGGAAGTGCCATCTAAACATGAGGAGGAGCTTTTTTACTTTGAAGGTGAAAAAGCACTGAACCAGGCTGCCCAGAGAGCTGGTGGAGTCTCCATCTCAAGTAATTCAAAACCCACATGGACATTGTGATCCTTGGCAACCTTCTTTAGGTGTACCTGCTGTGACAAGGGGGTTCATAGAATCATGGAATGGTTTAGGTTGGAAGGGACCCTCAAACAAGGGACCAGTTCCAACCCCCGTCTCCATAGGCAAGGACACCTCCTACTAGTACAGGTCACTCAAGGCCTCCTCCAACCTGGCCTTGAACATCTCCAGGGATGTTGTGGAGCACAGAATCATGGAATGTGATCAGAGATCATGTTGTGTGATTCTGTGCTCCACAACCTCCCTGGGTAACCTGTGCCAGTGTCTCACCACCCTCACTGGAAAGAACTTCTTCCTAACATCCAGTCTAAATCCCCCCTCTGCCAGTTTAAACCCATTACTCCTCATCTTGTGATTACAAGACCTTGTAATGTAAGACTATTGTCCCTCCCCAGGGGCTCTTCCTGTAGCCCCCTTCAGATACTGGAAGGTCACTCCAAGGTCTCAAAGCCTTCTCTTCTCCAGGCTGCAGAGCCCCAACTCTCATAGCCTGTCCTCATAACAGAGCTTTGACTACAGGATCTTCAGAGGTGTCTTCTAATCCCTTTTATTCTGTGACCAAGTCACACAGAAGAGTTTCTGCTCATTTACAATCAGAGACTTGACTGTTGTTGAGGAATGCTGCCCCTCAGCCAGGGGTACCAGGCTGGCTGCAACACTTGTCTCCTCTTCAGTGTTTTGTGTCATTTCCCGAGCAAGGTAAACACAGGTTTGCAGATGAGAAGTTTGCAGCACAAACAGAATTGACTTGTTCAAGGTCACAAAGCAAGCTGGTGGCAGGGCTTGAAAGAGAAGCCTTTTGGTTTGACTCACTCCTCCTCTGACATCCTCATCATTTTTTCACTTCTATTTTCCTAACTTATTTTCTCCATCGTTTCAGACCAGCTCTGCTCCTATCTTCCTATCATTCATGGTTCTAAGGCTGTAATGTTGGAGAGCAAAATTTGTCTTTTATTTTTTTCTCCCTTTTCTTGCCATAAGTTTCACTGCTGGAAACTCAGACATACTAACTGCTCTTTATTTTTGGGTGCAGAATGAGGAAGGCTCAGACTGATAGACAGGAGCAGTGGATGACTTTGCACAGTACTACCAAGGTCCTCCTCCTGCTCCTTGACTATCCTACCCCATCACAACCACACCAGCAAGAAGAAGGACAGAGATACTCTTCTGCTGTGTGTTTTAAAATGCAGAAGAGCGTGGCTGGGACACTGTCCTTCACACATCCTGGGCTTAGTGTCTTTGGAGAATAACATGCAGTGGTCCTAAGCATATTCCTTCAGGATGTCCTCCCCTATATTACATGAAACCCACTGCTGTCCCCATCCATGCCTTGACCCTAGAAACTCTTTGTCCTTTCTGTGCTACCTCCTCCTGAAACTGGTTTATCACCAGGCTACCCCTCAGTGGCGTCTGTGGACCATTGTGATCTTCATCATCTTGTGGTATCTGTTGTAAAAGTTTCTATAAATAGAATTTCTTCCTGTCCAAGTCTTCTTGCTAGCTCAGCTATTTTATTTTTAACAACAAGGCATGTTGATGCTAAGCAGAAATAATTCTTTTATTTATTTATTTATTTAAAATCTCTCTATTAAACATGAAAAGATGCTGTGTCTGGATAAAAAGGAAAGGTGCCCCTTAGATATTTTTGAAGCTTACAAAAATAGCTTCAAGTCTGTGACAAAGCTTATTGAGCAGTAATAGTTGGGGACAGCAATTCTACCACAGGAAAGATTGTGTCTCCTCGTGCTGTTGGCTGGGGTCTGCAGGAAGGGAGTTGAGGTTGAACAAAGACCTCTAAAAGGAACTGAGGGCTGCTCTTTAGAAGCCTTGATAGCAGCACTACCCAGATAGAATAACAGAATGGTTTGGGTTGGAAAGTATCTTCAAAGGTCATCTAGTCCAACCCTTCTTCAGTCAGCTTGGACATGTAAAACCAGAACGGGTTGCTCAGAGCCCTGTCCAAAATGAACTGCAATGGTTCCAGGGATGGGACATCTACCACCTCTCCAGGCAACCTCACAGCACTCACAGTGAAGAATTTATTTTTTCTATCTAATCTAAATCCCCCTCTTTGAGTTTCAAATCATCAGCCCTTATCCTGTCCCAACAGGCCCTACTAAAAAGTCTGTCCTCATATATCTTACTGGCCACTTTAAGCACAGAAAAGGCACAAAGGCACAAAGAAAAGGCTCCCTGAAGCCTTTTCTTCTATAGGTTGAATAATCCAAACTCTCTCAGCCTGTCCTCCCAGCAAAGGGCTTCCAGCCCTCACGTCATTGTTGTGTCTCTTCTGGTCCTGCTTCAACAGGTCCATGTCTGCTGTGCTAAGGGCTCCACAGCTGGCCCCAGCACTGCAGCTGGGGTCTCAGCAGAGCACAGCAGAGGGGTCAAATCCCCTCCCTCCCTCTGCTGCTCACACTGCTGGGGGTCAGGCCAGGACATGGCTGGGAGCACACAGTTTTGGTTCATGTCCAGCTTTTCATCCACCAATGCTCCCAAGTCCTTCACCACAGCTCTGCTCTCCAGCCCTCAGCCTGTGTTGATACCAGGGTTTGCCCCAACTTGGTTGCAGGACTTTGTGTGCAGCCTTGTTACACCTCATGGTGTTCATGCAGATCCACTTCTCCAGCCTGTTCAGGTCCCTCTGAATGGATCCCACCCCTCAGGCATGTCAACTGCACCACTCAGCCTGGTGTCATCTGCAAACTTGCTGAGGGTGCACAGTAGTTTTGCTGGTGATCTCATACATGTTTTCTCTTCTAACTTTGCAAATGTCCTTGAGGTTGGGACTCCTTTTCTGTGACTGTGTCTTCGTTGGAGAGCTGCAGCCCCACTGTGAGAGCCTCTGCTGTGCAGTGATGGAGTGGTGAGAAAAGGTGGTGAGTTCACCAACTGATATTTTCCAGTGGGAAGAGAGGAGAAGGAGGAGGATTGTTCATCTTGCCTTGTATGCACAACTGATACTGGATTGAAAAAAAGGAAAACTTAGTTATTGTTTCTGCTGCTGCACCCCTGCACCCTCAGGGTCAGAGCACAACCATATATGCAGTTTTTTTCAGCCTTCAGCACAACTGAGGAGAAATCTGGGGGGAAGAGAAGCAGATGGGGGTGGGACTCTCCACAGAGATGTGTTTTATGAGTGTGTGTGTGTTCTTGCCTTAGTAAGTGGGGAAAAAATCTCTGGAGAACTTCTGAAAGTTGTAAAAGATAAACTGATTATTGTTAAAACTGTGAAGTACTCAGCTGGTGACTGCTGAACAGCTTATATGGAGAAGAAAAGGCAATGTTATAAAACAGAGGGAGATCTTCTATTGTTTGAAATTTAAAAAAAAAGAAAGGGCTTGTTTCCATCCCAAAGTGTCTGATATCTGTGCTAAATCAGACTGCAGTTGGGTTCAAGTTCAGTGCTTACTGCAGGTGAATTTCTGCCATGCAAATGTAGGGTTGTCCTAGTTTGAGCCACTCATCTGGTGGCCAGCCCAGCCCTGACCCTTTACAGGGATTTTTTAGAGAGCAAAGCCACTTTTCTCTCTTCTGTAAGGCAGAACATGGGAGGTTTGTTTCTCTTGGACTTTGTCAGTTCTTTTAGCAGAAGAATTGAGCTGTAGGTTAAGATTTGAGGCTCAGTTCTTATTTCGCTTGTAAATATCCCTCATGTCATCAAGCAAATTGATTTATTGCTTTTGGCCTTGATTCCTCACCTGTAAAACTGAGAGAAATGATTTCCTTTGTGCCTCACTCATGTCTGTGGGAACCTCCTTCACAGCAGGTGCCCTCCCTCTCTGTTCGGTGCTGCGCTTTTTGCGGTGAGGTCCCCTTCCTTCCTTGGCACTCTAGAGAGCAGCTTCTACTGCAGCAATCCTTGTAACTATCAGTAAAACAAAATTGCTGGAGACAGAGCTAACCTGCCTGAGATGCTTGTGTTTTGGATGGGATTGAAATGCAAAGCTTGCCTGGGTTTGGTGGCTGTCCCCAGCCCGTGGCTGTCAGCGTGCACCAGCGACTGTCAGGATGAATGATGGATTAACAAACATGTAATGATTTAGTCCCTCTTCAGGAACAAGCAATACTGGCTGAGTGACATCTGCATTCCAGATCTGCAGAGAAGAGGAATGTGTGACATTGTGTCACTCAATAATAGGATCTGGCAACTAGAGGAAGCATATTTTTCTCTCATTTACAATGTACACATATATGAACCCTAGAAAATGCAGACTGGAGACATGAGGCTCTGTTTTAATTTGTTGCTTGCTTTTTATTAATCCAAGGATAAGACTTGGCAGCAGGTGAAGCTTCCAAGATGAAAGGCTTCATGCTCTGGTCTTTTTTTTTCTTCTGTTAGTGAGGGTCTGCCTGGCTTCACTGGACTCCACAAGGCACTTTTGTTTATGGATGAAGCCATGCAGATGGGGATCAAAGGTTGTGTATAGCTGCTGTAGAACACGCTGGGGCTGAGAGAGGTCGGGCACCAGAGATTAATTTCTTGGCTGGTTAAAGCCAAGGTTTAATAGCAGGCTTGGAAAGGACAGTGATTGAGTTTACTGCTAGCAGAACCTATGGTTCAGGTCAAGTAACAGGAAGGAGCTAAGGGGCTGTGTGTGTTTGTTGCAGGAGAAAGTCTAATGGCTTAACAATATGTGGCCTCAACAAGACATATGAGAGCTGCTGCCACTGGTGAGCTCCGTGCTGGGGCAGGGGGAGCAGGAGCAGACTCACCCCTCGCCTTGGTGCATCACCTGTAACGAGGCTAATGCTCACAGCCAGGAGAGCAAACACACAAAGGAAGCCTTGTTAATTCTGGAAGGGAAGAAGGGAAAAAGGAAAACATCAGTGTGCTCTAAAGAGGGATAAAGCTGTGTTGCAGTGGTAAGGGTGCATGTTCTGCTGAGGTTTTGGAACTAACCTAACTCAACAGATCCATGTCAGTATCAAATTTCCCAGGGGCTGGGCTGGGTGACCTACTCTGGCTAAATGAAGAACTGATTTTGAAGCAGAGATTAAAGTATTCTCTGAGTTCAAGTGCACTCTGACTTCAACTGTGATTCCATTTTTTCATACTATTTCTTTACGTTTACAAGATTTTGTTTGGTGTTTGTTTTTTTTTAATATTTGTTTCCTTTATTTATTTTACCTATTTAATTATATATAACTGCTGTGACGTTCCTCTCCCTTTCAAAAATGCTTTTGGAGTTTGAGTTTCATTTCTTTAGTTGGGTTTTTTGGTTGCTGTTATGTTGGTTTTTTCTGTTTTTTTGTTGTTGTGGGGTTGTTTTTTGTAGGTTTTTTTTTTTTTTTTTGCATTGCAGGTTTTTTGTTTGATTTCCTTTATCCAACCTATTTAATGATATCTAACTATGCTATGACTTTCCTCTACCTTTCAAAAATACTTTTGGAGTTTCATTTCTTTAGTTGGGTTTTTTGGTGGTTGTTGTGTGGTTGGTTTTGTTTTGCTTTGTTTTAAATTTTAGAGAATGTACGACAAAAATGTGGCCAGGAGAATTTGCTTTATTTGCTTTAAGCTTCCATATTTTACTTTGAATGAGGTGCCAGGTTGCTATCAATAAGTAATGCCTTAAGGTAAAGACTTGTGCATATCATGTCAGACTGTTCTCTTTTTGGTGGAGGGAGCCTGTTTGTGTTCAGCAGAAGACAGTGCTGATGGGAGCCTGCCAGTGTGGTTCTATGGACTTCAGTTCAAAATCTACAGGGGGCTGGGAGGGGGGTGGTGGGAATCTTTTGTTGATGAATTGTCTTGGAGTTCCCAAGGACAGTGAGGGTGGTGAGGCACTGGAACAGGTTGCCCAGGGAGGTTGTGGCTGCTCCCTCCCTGGAGGTGTTCAAGGCCAGGTTGGACGAGGCCTTGAGTGACCTGTGCTAGTGGGAGGTGTCCCTGCCTATGGCAGGGGGGTGGAACTGGATGATCCTTGAGGTCCCTTCCAACCTTACCATTCTATGAATGGGAAAATCAAGCTAATATCACAGGCAGGATGTGGCCATGGCACAGGCAGTGCTGTCAGAGCATGCAGCAGCGATGCAGAAGGCATCAGTTCGAGCCCACTTTAGGAATCCCTCACTCTGAGGCTGAGTCAAGTGTTCACTGGATTTCAAATTAAAACACTCTCCTAACCTGTCCTGCCTTAAATTGCCTTTCTCAGAAGTCTCCTGGATCATGGGAAATTTTGCTTCTTTTTCACCCCAGCGTGTGTTTTTCTCAGGTAGGCAACAGGAGCTGCACCAAATGTGACCTAAGTGACATGGATTTGCTGTTTAGGCACAGATGGGATCTCCCTCTCCCAAAGTGCTCTGAGGTTCTCTCCATCCATTGAACTTGGTACAAAAGGTATTGACACCACTCTGCACTCTCTCCTGGTACTCTTTTTAGATGTAAATGGCTGTTGGGTTGCAAAGAATGACCTGATAGTGTGGTGATCCTCACCAGAGATTTTGACCCCTTCTTCAAATCAGTTGAAGAGAGATCTTGTCTCAGATGGTTGCTGTGCTGAAGTCGTAGTGACCTGACCTGAAGATCTCTTAAGCATTCTTTTGCAAGGTTTCTGGATTTGCTATCATGTAAAGTCAGAAAAAAAATTGGTTTGGGCTTTAAAAAACAAACAAACAAATCTACTAAAACCCCCCAAAAACAAAAAACAAACAAACAAACCCAAACAAACAAAACCCAAAAAACCAAACTCGTTTGAAAGTCATTTTCTTGTCCAGCTGATGTTAGGCTCAGGCAAGAAGGAGCTTTGGTGCTTCTTTGGAAGCCATTTCACAGAAAGAGATTTTGGTGAGAGCTTGTTAATCAAAGCTTGGATCAGTTTCTAGATCTGAGCCTGATCCATCACAGTGGAAGGAGCAGATTGTCCCATGTTTACCTTCTGCAGGTCTTGTCCAACTTTCAGAGCACCCTGTTAGCTGCTGTCAAAGGCAAGCAGCAGAGCTGATAGTCAGATCTGTTCCCTGCAAACTCTGATTCTTTCCCTTTCTCTAGAACCTGAGAGCCCCAGCTGGGTTTCTGTGGTAGAGATGCCAAAATGCCTTTTCACCAGAACTCTGTGAAATACCCAAGTTCACAGAGACTGAAGAAAAACAGTCATGGAGGCAAAGAGGTCCATCATAACTCTGCTTTGCTGACTCTGTCAGGTTTGAAATATGCAGTGAGTTACTCTTCTTTGGATTTTTCATTTTATATTCACCCTCTTTAGGCATTACCCAATCTTTTATGCTTTCTCCTCTGCATTTTCTTCTGTGGAATTTTTCCTTATAGGGAAAAATCTACACAACATAGATAAAGCATGTTAACCCCAGATTCTGATAGCCTCTGAGTTTATGCACCCAAATCCAACCCACAGCTGTGTCTCTTAACTGATGTTCAACAACTGCATCCTTCTGCAGGACCCTGAGTTGTGATGGGATTTAAGAAAGTCATATGGTGTTAGAAAGGGAATTTATTATATCCAGGATTTTACAATAAGAATGTAGAGAAGGGCTGTGCTGTGGAAAGTCAGAGCCCTGCCTGTGAGAGGATCTGATTTGCTGACAGATGGAGGCAAGGATTTTGAAGACTTGATTTTACTGAAAGGTGGAGATAAGTTACTCTCTGATTTTGCTTCTGCACTGCCCCTTCCAAACCAAAATCAGCCCAGTTTTATCAGCCTTTTAGTCCTATCTCAGTTAGGCTTCTGCTTAATCTAAAACATGTAGCAGAGGAGAACCAAAGCAGGATGGTAATATACTTGGTGGAAAGGATGCTTTTGAAAAGCCACAATTTGCTGTCATTGCCCTGTGATTGCCCAGTGCGTTCTCCCTCTGCTTGTACCACTTGTATTACATGAGCAGGACTCCAAGTATGGGATTTAGCCCTTCCATCAAAGATTTTTGGGCTACATGAGCAGGTGCATTAAGGTGCTTTCCTGCAGATTCTCCTTTAATTGCTCCAAGTGCTGTGGCCATCAAACAGAAATGCAGTTGGTAAACTCTGCAGCGTGCGGACAACTTTTCTTGCCAACCATGCATTCCGAAGGGCTAATTGTAAAAGTGGTGCACCTGCTGGCTCCCTTGGTGGCTGGAGCCAACGGGAGGAAAAAAAACCCTAATTTATTAATGATCAAGTCACAAATAGTAATGAAAACAATAGGAGCATCTGAAGGAAACGCTGCCGGGGGCAGAGGTGCAGGTGCTGTGTGCCCTGAACAGGCTCGTCGGCATTTTTATAAAGCTACTTTACAGCCCTTATCAATTTCCTACTGCTTTCTCTGTACCCCCTGCCCCTTTGCAAATGTTTTGCCTGCACAACAGGCTCAGCATTTCTCGTTGGAGGTGATAAAATAGCTGTCACCCTGTGGAGGGAGAAAAGAGGCAAAAAATAAACACGTTAGGTCCAAAGAAAGGAAGCAGGGGAAGGCGTTTCAGAGCAGAGCGCTGGCAGAGCCGCTGAGTCGGCACGGGGAGAGCGATGAGGTGATCTTGGCTGAGGAATGCTAAAAGATTTGGGGTAACACATGCTGGAGGGCAACAGGCTCATTCTTTAGACCAAGGCAACAAGTAACCTTGGATTTCAAAGGTGACTGGCACAGGTAGGCAGCTCAGCCAACGCTCTCCACAAATTTTAGATCTACTGTGGCTCTCTGAAAATCTCAGCTACTTATTTTAACTATTTAATCTAAATAGCGACCTTGTGTTGGCAAGCCTAGGAGTTCTCTTTTCCTGAAGCAGACAAGGCAGAAAGCACTGTGGATTTTGGCACCCTCCTTGTACCATCTAAGTGTTTAAATAGTGATAAGACAGTCATGCTGTCTCTGAAAATGCAGTGGCTCTTGGAATAGTGGGATAATGCAACTGATCTGTGTGAGTGTAACAACTGTGAGAACAGAGTATGATGAGCTAAGGAACCAGTTAAGCTAAGCCAGCTTTTACCACAGGCACACAGCAGTACAGTGCCACTGAAGTGCAGTAGTTGGTTGCCAGTTGCAGCAGGACCAAAAAGACAATCAGGTTATGGTAGGCTCTCATCATGCTCAGGAACAAGGTCAGAGATGATTTGATGTTTGTCATCATGTTTGCCTTTCCTCTGTTGTGATCACACATGGCTTCACTTCCCTGGGCCAGATGCAATTTATCCTATAGGGCTGTTAAATCTGAGAACCAAAAGCACTACAGTGCTCTGCATCAGATGGGGATTTGCTTAGTCTCCTTTTGTTCCTGCTATTGTTGCTGTTTCTTTGTTCAAGGGCTATTACTTCCTTCAAATAGTTATAAAGTAATACTTTTTTTTTTGCTTATACTGTGATTATTCCCTTTTCCATCTTTCCCCTCTCATACCCTATAATCCCAACACTTCAGACAAATGCTAAAATTTATAAGACTGACTTAAAGCACAAAGTTATTTACCATAGGGACAAAGCTTCACCTTTTGAAGTTATGGAGGTTTGGGGGTTTATTTTTGGCTATTTTTTGTTTGTTTTGAGGTATTGTTTGTTGTGGGTTTTTTTTTGTTGTTGTTGTCTGGAATTTTTTTGTTGGTTTGGTTTGGTTTTCTTTGTTTGGCTTTTATTATTATTATTTTGTTTGTTTTTTTAATTTGTTTTGTTTGGCTTTTTTTATCTGTTTGTTCTGTCTTTCTACTAGGAGCTAGGAATATATTCCTGTAAAGACAGATGAATCCCTTGTGAATTAGCCTGAATTTAGGAAGTGTGTGCTTTAAGAACCATGTCTAATCCTATGGGAACAGTGCTAAGAACAAGGAACTGGCAATGGAAATTATTGCCCAGTGATTTGAGGGGGGTACCTGTGTAAAGTGTGGCTGTACTAACACGACCAGAATAGGATGCAGCATGATACATGAGGAAAGGTGAAGGCAAGGCTCATATATCCCCATAACATTGAATCTCTTCTGACTTCTCAACAGGCACTGTTTGTTGTCTGCAAAGTTAACCTCTTGTCTCCTCCAGCCTGCAGATCAGATCAATGGTGTGGGATTTTAAGCTTCTCAATTGAAAAATGTTCCTGCAAGGCTGTCCATCAGCTCTCCTGCTGCTTTCTGAAGAGTATTATTAATAAAGTTTTCCATAGCAGAAATGGGACCCTTTTAGAGCTCTGATAAGGTATTTTCCCTGTTAACCAGCTGGGTTGTTTGGCTGTGGACAAATACAATGATGAATGGCAGGTCAAGGATGGAGCAGGCTGATTTGTCTCCAAGCTTGACCTTGTCTCTCTCTGACAACTGAAATGACAGATGCATTAAGGAGTTGTTTATCCAGGGGGGCTGCAGTGCATCATATCCTTTGCAAGGTAGCACCTACTTCTGGAAGACTGTTAGACTAAAGGCTGCCTGAGCCATCCCCTCTGTCTGCTGCTTCACGTACTGCTCACCTTATCACCTTGGGCAGGCAGCTGCTGTGAAAGCTTGCAGATTGCCCTGTGCAGTTGTCAGTGATGCTTTGTGAACTGAAAGGCAAAAATGGGATCGGGGTCCTAGCACAGAAGCTGCTCCCAAGCAAAGAACCTGCACATCCAGAAATCACCCGCCTGTGGAACAGCACTAACCATGAAACTGCACCTGAAGCTTTCTGGGTTGTTAAAAGCCAAATGTGCTGGATAAAATGCAACACTGAGGATTCAACTTCTCTTGCTCAGCTTCTTATGGCCTCAGTGCACTTGGGAGGCTTTCTTAGTTGTGACTTTGGGATTCTGTGTAACTTGTTGTGCTGTGGCCCACTTAAGTCTTAATTGTAGCTGAGACTAAAGGAATGCTTTGACTTTTTACCTTCATGTTGTGGAAGACATGGGTGGAGGGGGTGCAGATCTGAATCTCATGAGCAGTCACACTTCTTTTTTGGGAAATCAATTACTGGACATTAGGAAAAATCTCTTCATTCAACAAGCTGCCCAGGGAAGTGGCTGAATCATCATCCCTGGAGATATTTAAAAGACATGGACGTGGTGCTGAGGGACATGGTTTAGCAACAGACTTGGTCATGTTGGGTTGAAGGTGGACTTGATGACCTTAAAGGTCTTTTGAGCCTGAATGAGTTTATGATTACATAACTGCTGAAAGGCAAGAGACCTCAACCTATATCTGTAGAGAAATAGATGTATAACCCACCATGCTCCAATGCTTGTCTGCCTAACCTTTTTCTGCAAGTATGAAAGTTGTTTGTATTTTTTAAACTAGACCTTTACTTAGAAGAATAACTTTGCCTATAGACAAAATGCTGGGCATGGCATATCCTCCTGACAGGAGCTATGGCATGAATTAATTTGTAAAGCAAAGTTCAGGAAAGAGGTCATGAGCCATGAATCTGCATCCATTTGGGGTACTGGCAGAGCTTAGCTCAGAGAGCACCAAAAGAAGACCAAAAAGCTGTCACTACAGACTTTGTAGGTCTGTCAATCTTAAAGGAATTGGAGTGATTGATACCAGCTCTGAACAGAGCCCTTTGTTCTTTCCCCAAATAAAATCCCTTTCAAACTGCAGCAGAAATAGTAAAATATCTGCCAAAGCCCATTTTGTGTGATGGGGCTGTTGGAAGAGCTGGATGTTGGTGTGCATCCAACTCCTATTAACTTCAGTGTGGGGCTGCTGTGTTTGAGTGACTTTGCAGGTCCTTTCTGTGACTGCCCAAAATGATGGGGTCATGAAATGCTGCAGCATCTTTACAGGTTTGCTTATGCCTGTGATTTTTCAGGATTCTACTGGCTGGCTCTAGCATATGGGTGAAGCTTGCCTGAAGTGATGTGAATGGGTNAGGTTGGATGAGGCCTTGAGTGACCTGTACTAGTGGGAGGTGTTCCTGCCTATGACAGGATGTTGGAACTAGATGATCCTTGAGGTCCCTTCCAACCTTACCATTCTATGAAGGCAACATCTACAAGGTTTTTTCCAGCAGAAAAATGAATGCTCTGGTGTAATGAATGGCATTGACTAATACTAAAGAAAGCAGAGTATCAGCTGTGCACTTCACAGACAGCATTGATTGCAAGTGCACTTGTTAATTTGGGGGATACAGGAAATCCCAGTCAGGATTAGGAGGGCTTGACTACACTGCTGCTGAATATAGCTGTGACTCCTTTTGCTTAAAGAGGTTTGGATCAGGTTTCAAATAACCAAAATTCAAACTTGAATTAACTAGCCCTGGAATTATGTTCTCCCAGACTCTCCTTCTTCACCTGGTGTAACAGGATTATGCTGTACAACAGGAAAGTTGCCCAGAAGTTGCTCAGCATTTCTTGCCTTAACACAAGTTGACCTCAGGTGGTGAGGACTCGCTTGCAGATCAGCAAGGAAAAAGGAAAATGTCCTGTTCCTGTTCTGCTTCTGTTTAAAGGTTGATATTTAAAGTTTTGGGTGTTTTAGGGGGTGCAAAGGAGACCTAGGCTACGCTGTCAGCATGAAAAAGAAGAGCTGGGGAAGGGGTGGAGAAGGTGGATGGCCTGTTTAAAACATTACAAGCAACCTCTCTTCCATCATGAGTCCTGGTTTGCCACTGCTGCCCTGGGGCATAAAAATCAACTCCTAACAACTTTCAGTGGGACCACTATTCCATCAAAGATCCCATCAAATGTCGACTCCATGATTAATATTCGCCCTCTTTCTCCGTTAATCATCAGTCTTCATTCACTTTTTTTGTACCTTCTCGCTGACAGGAGTACTGTTTGCAGAGCAGCTGGTAGGGAAAACAGCAAGAGCTGCACTGCTGTACACAAGCTGTGAAGGGAAAAAGCCACCTTGGTGCAGTGTGTCAGCTCAAAAGGGTTTGAAGAACGCAGTTTTTCTGTCTTGTTCTTTGAAGCAGCAGGGCTAATTTTTTTGGTGATGTTTGTGAGATTGCACCTTACAGTTAGCTCTTTGAGATGGGACCACCACTGCTGGGGTAGTGCTCTACCCACTAAGTTACAGCAGGACCTGCAGTCATGCAGGAAAAGCTGTCAGAATTTGGGTCATCACATTAAATCTCTGAGTGATCCTAAACCAGACTTGCACTGATAGTTGTGAATTGGAAGTTCACTCCCAGTTTAACCACAGGTTTCCTGAGTCACCTTGTACATGAGACAGAATTTCTTCCTCACTGCCCAGCCTGTGAGCTCGGATGGTTGGTGTGTGGACACCTTGCTCAGGGTGGCTTCGTAGAGTGTACTACTAATAGTCATCTACCACTAATGGTTATCACCCATCAGTGGGATGGTGCTAGCTGCCAGGACTTTCCTGGGAGTCTGTTGTTCATTTCTCCAGAGGAAAAGGGCCACCTTCAACCTCAGCTTTGCTTTATCATTTCCTTTCAGGGATGATTTTATTGCACTGTTCTATTCTGCCTTTCCCATATACAGCACACTTCTCATGAGGGCTCAAGCCCAGGCTCAGGAGCTTTGCTGGAGGACCTTGCCTTATTAGAGCATGTTTCCTTCTACTTCAGGCAAGCACAGATAGTCCTTGGTTTGAGTAACACATTTATGCAGCATCCACACTAAAGCCAGCCTTGCCCTGAGTGGCTGGAGTGCTCACTGACTGGCAACAAGAGAAAATGTCTCTGTACTTCCAAATATAGCAACATCTAATGCAGCTTTTCTGGGGGAAGAAGAAGAAAAACAAACCAGAACCAAAACATGCCAGTGGTTATTCTTTTCTTGTAGAGAATAATGTTGTCTTGAGCACAGGGGCTTGTATTTGTTGGTGTCCTGCTAACTCTTTTAGGATAAATCTTTATCATGCATGGTTGGACTTAGTGATCTTGAAGGTCTTTTCTAGCTGAAATGATTCCGTGATTTTGAGAGAGAAAAAGTTGCTCAGTGTAAACTGCATCTTTCACAACACTGATTGAATGGTCAATCACTCCTATCAATCATTAATTAAACATGGTAGAGATCTGCAATCATTTGTCAAGGCAAGATAAATCAAAGAGAGATCAATAAATAGACAGCAGATTGATTGACTGGTGCAGTGCAGGGCAGAGTCAATGCCCACTGTAACTTCAGCTGTTTCAGTCAAACTGAAACCAACTTTGTGACAGCAATAATGAAAAAAAAGCAGATCCCAACACCTTATAGGTTTAAAACATTTTAATTAGAATGTTTTTAAGTTGCAGTAACGACGTTTGCATTTCTAGAGACCAAAATTATGCTAAGTCTTCATTAATATTTTTCTCCTCTGTTTTTCAAGGGAAAATTCTGCAGAACAGCCGAAGTCAGTGCTGGAAGTGTTTAAAAGGTTTCTGTATTCAGTTTCAAATACATTTCCCTAATATTTTAATAATAATGTCCAGGTATTACTTCACTTTTAAAAAATTTTTTTTCAGCTATTGCTTCATTTTTCTCTCAAATTGTTGTTTCACCAATGTCTCTTCAAAACTTCTTCTACATTTTGAAACCTCGTTTGCCACAAAAAGAAATGGGAGCATTAAAAAAAAAAAAAAAAAAAAAAAAAAGAAAGAGAGAGAGGAAAAAACCCAAAACATTTAGATATTATTCCCCAAAGTAAAAAAAAAAAAAAAGTAGGCAACAGGCAGGATGGTATTGCAGCATTCACTTCCTTGTGTTTGATGAAGTGAAAGAAAAGATTCAAACCACATTCAACATTCGCAAAATAGGTTTTCAGATCAGCAGCAGAAAATTTTCATCATTAACTGAAAGCATTGCACAGGAGGCATTCTGGATTTGATCCTGGCAAAATCCCTTTATTTTTCTTATCTTTGCCTCAGTTTCCCTACATGGGAAACCATTAAGGCTTCATCTCTGCTATGCAAAGTGATCAAGGCTTAAAATGAGGAAAGATTCAAAGGTGCTGATGTGCCCTCATTTGAGCAATAACACACTTTTCCTCCAATAGAAATAGTGCAGTGTCATTTTAAACATCATTTTAAATGTCATTCTAACAGCTTCAGCTCTTTTCAGAGATATTTATCATGGTTTTGCATCCTGAAGGCAGTTGGAACAGCAGGAGATAGATAACTCCACTTGTGTGCAGGGTCCAACAGTATAAAATGCAGCATGTTATGCTTTTTAATTAGTAAAATTGTAGATCACATTTAATAATATTTTTTTTTTTTGGACAGGAAATAATAGTGGGAGCCAAGAGGGAAATTTTCTCTGATTGCCCTCCTCCATTACCCCAAAGACTGTTTGCTGTAGTATTGAGAGTGTGAGTGGGAAAGGTCTCTAAAGCACAGTCTGCCACCTCACTCAGTGCAAGACTGCAGCAGCCACTGCTGGAATAAAACAAAGACTAGCTGTTATTAGCCATACAATGAGAAGAGCTGCTGTTAGCTAAGAGGACAGTTAAGCTTGGTTATGCACAAGTGTCTGGATCTGGAGACTGCCCTTGCCCAGCTCTATTCACTCATCCATTCTCAGAGGACAACTGGAAATAGAATATCAGAACATATCTTCGGCTGTAGATGGTGGCACAGTAGTGGCATGGCTGAACCATGGATGTTGCCAAGAAGGTAAGGAATCAGCTGCAGGGTTACCAGGGAGGAAATGTATTTAAGTGATAAAGGAATTACTAATGAGTTTTATTGGCTGTTTATTTTTTTTGAGCTCTGGGCTGTTCCCCACTAGACTTTAGGAGGAAAACAAAGTTGCCCTGTAAATACTTTCCCATCACCATGAGTGGTGAATACAGAAAACACACATCAATGCTCATCAGCAAGGGCAAGACCTTTGTGTCAATGTTCATTTGCTGAACAAATGTGCTTCAGTGTCCTCTCTGGAGCTGTGACTATCCCCATTGTGCTCCTGCAGGAAGAGCTGTTGCCCAAGGTAGCTGGGCAGCCTTAATGGGAAACTTGGGCTAAATAGAGCCAACCCATTCCTTCCTCCTTGCCATTCACACTCTTTCAGAGAATAGAAATACTGCCTGGGCATCATCACCAGGCTGTAAGGCTGATCACTTGGTGCTTTTCATGGTGCTCCTTTTTTTTCCTCTGTGAGGCAGCAGTAAGAGAGGTCTTATCTATCACCTCTGCAGATGTGTATCACAGCTCTGCTTTCTGGGTGGAAGATCCAGGGATGCACAGGAGCCAAAAAAAGCAGCAATCCCACAAAAAGCAGTGATCCCACCCAAGCTCCCTCTGCACCTGCAGGCCTTCATCAGACCAGCAGTCAATGTGGGCTCTGAACCCACAGCATGCCAGCAACGTGTCTGCTGCAGCTTGGTGGAGCTGGCTTACGAAGGAGTGGGGCACCCCTTAGGAGATGCTGCATGACTTGGAGCAAGAACATGCAGCTTGCAGTCACTGTGGCAGGCTCTGTGGGCAGATCAGAAGGTACCTATTTCATTTTCCTGCTAAGTTGCTTTCAGCCAGGTTGCTGTGGCAGAGTAAAGCCCTTGCATTTATCAACATTAAGAAAGAAGCAATAAGCTCTTGGCCTCACCGTGAAGAGCTTTCCTTTCCTGGGCAGTAAATCTGCAGTAACTCTCTCTTACAGTTTTATTGAGGGTGATCAAGTGTTTATTCAAAAGGCATTTCCGTGCATTCAACGTGCTTCTAATTGGGCAGTGAGTGGTAATGTTCTCTCTGGACAGACTATTATTGCTGCAGTAAAATTTGCTCTGTTTAGTCAATAGGCTGTCCACAGTGCTAATTTGTTGGGTGGAGAGAGGAAGCAGGGCTGTACTGGGATACAGTTTCTACTAACTGGGGTTTGAATAGTGTCACTTACAGAATCAGCTTCCCCAGAACACCTGGAACGTGCCTTTTGCTGTCTCAAGGCTCTGTAAGGCAAGAAACCTGTACAGAGAGATATATCTTCCCCCTTCAAGAACATTTACACTGAATTTGCACAATGTGCAGGCAGCCAGGCTTGTGCTCTTCTTGCATGGCATGGTTGAACTTCACCCCAGACACCTGGTCCTCAAATAACAAGTGCTAGAGAAGCACTCACTGCTGAACACAGCTCCTGCTGAGCATGGCCCCATGCAGTGCTCCACTACTGTGGTGCAAGGAGTCTTTAATGATGGACTTCACAGTCTGGACTCAAAACAGCAACTGCTCCTTAACAGGGTGGTTGAGAATGAAATCCCTTGCTAGGAATGGGCAGTGGGGGGAAGTGTGGATACCCAGATACCCGTCCTCTGGTTGGAGTTTGGCTTCGTTTGTTTGGAGAAAATTTAGTTTTGCATTTAGTCTGTTTCTTCTTCGGTTACTGATTTTTGGGTTGAAGGAGTCAAAAATGAGGTGGTTGAAGCCTGGAGCACAGCTCTATGAGGAGAGGCTGAGGGAGCTGGGATTGTTTAGCCTGGAAAAGAGGAGGCTCGGGGGTGGCCTCATTGCTGCCTACAACGACCTGGAAGGAGGTCATAGCCAGGTAGGGTTGGGCTCTGCTCCCAGGGAGGTCTAGACTGGTTGTTAGGAGGAAGCTCTCGACAGAGAGAGTGATTGGCATTGGAATGGGCTGCCCAGGGAGGTGGTGGAGTCACTGTCCCTGGAGGTGTTCAAGAAAAGACTGGATGGGGCACTTAGTGCCATGGTCTGGTCGATTGGCTAGGGCTGGGTGATAGGTTGTTCTGGATGAGCTTGGAGGTCTCTTCCAATCTTGTTGATTCTATGGTTGGGTAAGGGAGATTGAAAAGGAGTCACCCAAATGTGCCATGTAACCCCAGGTTATTTCTGACATAGTAAAAGCAGGCTTGTATTTGCATGAGGTGTGACCTGTGCGTGGCTGTGCCCCTGCTCACGTCTGCTGGTCTCTCTTGTCTCTCCTGCCATTACAGCCTTCCTCCTGCACAGGATGAACTCCTGCTCCTTTCTCAGAGGGAGGCAGAGGAGGAGGAGGAGGGATGGTTCAGCCATGCTGATCCAATGTGCACCTGGACAGCTGGTACTACTCTCAGAGCCTTCATTTTAAAACTATCCATCATGCTCAGGGGATCACATCCAGGCACTGAATTGCAGAACTGGCACCTTGGGAAGTATTCAGCTGTGAAAACTGGCTTGGCAGGACAGCTTTGCCACATGAAAAAAAAATGCTTTGACTTTCTTATTTTTAAAAGGCAAGGTAAACACAAGAGGCTAACTTGACTCACAGGCAATTTCAGTGGCTATATGGCTCTCCTGTGTCCTGCTGTGGGGTGGATACAGGCAGGTCTGACCCAGAAGGCATCTGGTACAGATTGCAGATGGGCTGGTTGCTGTATCTGTAAAATGCCATGTCTTTAGAGCTGGTCACCAGGGGTGTGTTGAACTGCAGTCTCTCAGCAATGTGTCTATCTCCAAGGCAGAAAGGATCAGGGAAAAGTGATGCAGGCTCTTAGGTCAGAGCTGCAAAATTCAGGGTTGAGATTTTGTTTTTAGTGGGGTCCTACAGTGCTTTTAGACGAGAAGTTGGGCTGGTCCAAATTATCTGAATGTTCCAATTTGGGGTTTGTGTTGCTGTTCAGGTGAGGACATCTTTTTTGAGGCACCAGCTGACCTCAGTCAACCTGATGATCTGGAAGTGAAATGAAGTTATGCTAAGAAACAGCTGATGAATTTCCCTTGGTTTTATTCCAGGTACTTTTAAGTTGCATTGGTTTAGTGATCTGCAGGAGGAGTGGATTGTCTAGATACAATGGGAGGCTTGATTAGTGTGCAAAGTGCTTTAAGATCTTCAATGAAAGGTGAAATAGATGCAGAAAGTTATCTTCCCTCCTCCTCTGAGGCTCTGCTTCAGTAATGGATGAAGTGACCCCTAAAATATAATATTAATTCTGCAAAGCACTTGGGAGCTCTTCTGAATCAAAGGTGCTATGCAAATATATTCTCACTCTCCTTTCCTGCTCCTTTTGAGCCAGCCAGTCCACCATTAGTGGTGATTCTCATTTAATCAGAATTCAGCCTTCACATTTTCTCCAAGTCTATAGATAAATAAAGCAGCAGCCATAGCTGATCATTTATTTATAAATGTATTTATAATCTATGTTTTGCATATTAATCAAAACCACTCCATGTGGCAATTCCTGATTAAGAACCATTGGGTTTTTTTTTTTTTTTTTTTTTCCTTCTGTCTTGCCTCTCTTGCCCCTAGATAATATGCAAAGAATTAGATTAGAAATCGTTTTTATAAATAAATGATGATAGAATCTTTCTTTATTTATATACTCAGACAATGGTACCACTCTTCCAAATGCTGCCTTTTCTCCTCCTCCTATTTCCAGCTCCCTGCCATGTTTTCACATAGGATGGAAACACAGTTGGAAAATACCTCTAAGACCATCAAGGCCAACCATTACCTAACTCTACCAGGGTTACCACTACATCAGTTGTGGCAGTCATAGTGGTCCTTTAAATAGGAAATTCTTGTTTTTTTAAGTAGGAAAATGCTGCTTTCCAACTCTGGTGGGACAGCCTGTGGCTTGACCCCAGGTGTGGTTGTCAGCAGTTGAGGAGTTGGAGGAGGAGTGGAGAGGCTGCTGTTGGTCTCTTCTCGCAGGTAATTGGAGAGAGAACAAGGGGGAATGGCCTCAAGCTGAGTCTGGAGAGGTTTAGATTGGACATTAGGAAAAAGTTTTTCACAGAGAGAGTGGTCAGGGTCTGGAATGAGCTGCCCAGGGAGGAGGTGGAGTCATCAACCCTGGATGTGTTTAAGGGTCATTTGGATGTGGTGCTTAGGGATATGGTTGAAGGTGAATCTTGTAAAGTAGGGTTCTAGGTTGGACTTGGTGATCCTGAGGGACTTTGCCAACCTGGATGGTTCTGTGATTCTGTGAGTTCAAGCTCCTTTAGTCTTTTGTTTGCATGAGAAGTAGGGAGAATATTTACACACAGAAAATATCTTGTAACATTTGGGACCGGAAACTGTGACCTGATGAGCAGTGAGAAGACAGAAAGAGAAGGGTTAGAAAGAAGGGAAGAAGGAAAAGCAGTTGTGAAAAAGGAGTTCTCAGAACCTGCACCTCTAGAAAAGGATGAAGTGCACACTGGTTCTGTGGAGGTTGGCTGGATGAAGAGGATAGCTGCAGAAAGCAGATAGCTAAGGAAGGTCTTTGTGATGGGCAGTCCTGCAGCTAGCCAGCAGCTCACAGGAGTGAGATGTTGGGCTATACTGAGAAACAGAAATAGATGCAATCCCTCTGGTTCAGTGGTGGAAGGGCTCTGAGCCAGACTTATGCTTTTGCTGAGTTGCCTTAGCGGATGGAGCTTTTCTCCCTGCTCTACTGTGGCACCGCCCGCTGGGTACCAGTGTAACACAGGGTCCATGGAGCTGCATTTTGCATCTCCATTGCCCAGGCACTATACATCTGTGGGCTCCTCCTGTCCTAGACTTTCCCAAAGAAGGCTGCAAAAGAGTGTAAATCAAACTGCCTGGATCTTGTCAGTGTGCCCAGCTCCCATATCTCAGTGCTGCTGCCATTCTGTGAGGATGTGACCACTGGCATTAATATACCAGGCACAGGCCAGGCTGGATCTGGTGGCAAAACTGATGCAGGCTGTGTGGTGCTGCCCAGTAACAGAGCTGCTTAGGTGGGCGGTTTTTGGAAGTCACTTTGCACCTTTCAGGAGCAAGTATCCATTGAGGATCAGTGCCTAGGTACAGTTTTTGTGGCTAGCTAAATGCAGCCTTGATGTCACAGAATCAGACAGAATGCTGGGAATTTGAGCAGATCTCTGAAGATCTAAAGGTTAAACCTCTAGCTCAAATCCCCCTGCTACAGCAAGATTACCTAGAGGAAATCACACAGGACCATATCCAGGCAGGTTTTGAATGCATCCAGGGATGAAGACTCCACCACCTGGCTCAGTGCAGCCTGGTCCAGTGCTTTGCCACCCTCAAAGTGAAGAGCTCGTAGTTCACTGTGTCACCAAAATAGTCACCATCAGCAAATGTGCTCCCAGTAGCNCATGTATTTAGCTCGACTGGGAGCAACTCTCCTTGCTGTTTCTTCTTGCACTGGCATGGCTACTTGCACTGCAACCACAGCTGTCCCTCCAGCCCAGTAGTTACAGTGTGCACTTTGCTGCCCAGGCACAGCACAGGCAGGAATATAATGAAACACTGCTACTGTCTATCACATGTGCTGCATACCTGAATTGGTCATGGTGGCACTACTCACATGTTGAAATAGTGTTAATTTAATCTAGAGGGTTTGGTTATATAAATACATATATGTGTGTGCATATCTATGTGCTACTTGTTGGTTTAGATCATTATGGAATAAATGTGGTGTTGCTCCCAGCTGGCAAGAAGTGAGAGAAGTTACCAGATAGCATCAGATCCTGGTGTCGTGGGTATTTGTGTCTCAAATCACCTTTCTAGTCTTAAGGACTGAATGGAAAAGGTTTGAAATAAAACCTAAATACATTCCGAGGACAGGAAGAAAATGAAACAAAGGGGAAAAAAGTCACCTCATTTATTAGGTCACTGTGAAGGGGGTCAGGAACTAGGGTATGATGAGGGCTGGGAGACTTGGCCTCACTTCCCATTCGTGCCACATACTTTGTGTGGCTTCAAACAAGACAATTTCCTTTGTCTCTGCAAAACAGGAACAACAACAACTTCCTATGTAGTAGCTATGTAAGAAAACAGTAACTACAGTTTTCACTGCAGTATTTAGAAGAGAAAGTTTTGGATACAAATAGATGATTCTGAAGGTTCTCACCATCCACCTGAGATCTTTTCAATCAGCCCTGAAATGCAGCAGCTTCTGGGGTGGGAATGGTGTGCCCTAGAATTAGATCTACCACATACAGTGTAAATGGACTTTCCAGAGAGTTTGTGTTACTGCAGCTTGCCTGGAGACTCCAACCAAAGGATTTCTAAGTGTGTGCTTGAAGAAGTTGAACTTGTAAACACAGTGTTTGAAGCTGCATGTTCTAGGTTTGTTTTCTTGCTCTGTTTTCTACAAGTACCTGTTCAGAAGTGGAGGCAAGACTGTATCAGTCAGTCAGAACTTAACAGATCTCTAACAGAGCAATGAATGTTCACTGAGGGCCACTCTTCAACTAGTCTAGAATTCATGGGCCAAAATGCTGTACTTGAGTGGGGCTGAGGAGTAAGTTTAGGCTAAGAATGTTCAGCTGAATGCAGGGTCTGATTTAGAGCAGTGTGATACTGTAGTCTGGGCTTTCCATTCATTGGAGCACTGTTCCTCTAGCTCCCAGCTTGCAGCTTTAGACTGTCCTATGTGTAGCACTGAAGCATTAGTCCCTGAGTACCTGAGGTTGTGTAAGGCTCAGCAGAGAGGGCCAGGAATGCATGCCCTGCTGTGCTTTATCTTGCTTAATGAATACTGTTTCTTCAATAACTTTATTGCCCTTTGCATGTTCCAGGGTCCTTAATTACTTTCCACTTGGCAGACAGGATCCTTTTATTTTTCTGTGTTAAGTATTACCAGACTCCCCAAGCATCACTGTCCGTGGGCAGAGTGGTGTAATAATTCAACCACAAACAAGCTATATGAAAAAGAAGACAAAAGGGACAAATTTTTAAGTCAGCTCTTCTTTCACCATCAGAAAGAATAAAATTAAAAAAGAACTGGAGGCTGCACTGTATTTTTTTTTCCTGTTCCCTTTAGGAGGACATGGGACATCTCCACATGTGCCAACTGTGTACATGGAGCCTGTGGGCAGAGACAAAAGGGCGAACCTGGAGGCTAACTGAAGACCTGATGCGAGATTAAACTTCTTGGTTTATAATGGTGGCCTTTGGCAGTAAGATTTCAGTTGAATTACCCCCTCTTTGAGGATCTGAGATTCTCCTCATCCTGCCTCTGCTGTTATAAATGACTTGATGAACTCAATTATCTCCTTGTATGTTCTAATTTCTTTCATATCTGCAGCTGCATATTGAGACAATGGCTGTGATCCCAGTATCACCAACTAGTGCCTTTTACTTTTCAGTCACATAAGACAAAGTGACTCTTGGTTATTTGTTGGGGTTTTTCTTCCCTTCAATTCTACTTGCATGAAAACCTTTGTGTTTGGGGAAAACAACAACAACAAAGTAAGCTTCCCCCCTTTCTTAGTTGCTAAGACAAAGATGAAAACATGATTCACTCTATCCCAGTAGGGTCAATCTGCAAAGGCAAATTCAAGCNAGTTCCATGTCCTTCCTGTGCTGTGGGATCCAGAACTGCACACAGGACTCCAGATAGGGTCTGAGGAGAGCAGAGCAAAGGGGCAGAACCACCTCCCTTGCTCTGCTGTCCACACTGCTCTTGATCTCTGAATATTTGCAAACTCATACTGATTTCTCCACTTCTTCTATTGACCATCACAAAAAATCTTTTTGTATTCTGTCTTCTGAAGCTCAAAATATAATAATAGTAGTAATAGTAATAATAATAAAGCAGCTTTCTACTGGCTCTTCAAAATTGAGTTAGGTAAGGGCTAAGAGTTTAGAGATTTCACTTGAAGGTTTTCTCTAAAAATTCAGTAGAAAACCCCAGAAGAAGTTGTCCTTCAAAACTAGTTTGATTTCCTCAGGTTTACCAAACTTAAGTGTATTTTTTGTTATGTTGTTCTGACATTTTTCGATTGACTATATAGCTAATTTACCCTCACAAGACAGGACACGGGTTGACCTTACCGTGTGTGTGATTGCTTCAAATGGTTCTGACTTCAACAAAATTAAAATGGTTTTCCTCAACTAAGGACACATCTCCTTGTACATTGCACCTAGCTGAGACTAAATGCAGATAGGATCAGTGAATTAAAGTGAAGTTTGTGGGCAGAAGGTAAAGGTCTTGGAGACTAAACCAGTTTTGATGCCTGCATCACGCTAGTTAGCTATCCTGTTGCTGTGGATTTTCACTCCTGGGCTTTTNCTCCTTTTAGCCAATACAGCCTGAAGACTAATGGGCCTTTGGACACGAGATAGCCAATCAAATGGCAGTTAGCCAAGATTTGGCCATATTGGGTGAAGCCATAGGCTTGCTTTACCCTTTTTTGGGCAGATCACAGGCCTTGCATAAGGCAACCGTGGGCACCCTGTTTACCGCAGTTGCTGGGCAGGCCTCAGACCCCAGACTTAGTGGCGCCAGGTCCTTTGTCCCTTTTCCCTCTCCCCAAAACAGAAGGAGGGAGAGCAGAAAAACAAGCCAGGACATGTACAAGCCTAATTTGGCCTGTTTAGGCCTACCACGACAATCTGCAAACTGCCTGCATTGCTAAATTATCTTTTCTATTTTTCAGCTTCCGTGGAGGAAGAGAGGCTTGGAATTGGTGTGTGGGAGTTAATCTAAAAATCCTCTATAAGTACTTCCTCAAGGATTTTAAGAAGCGTAAAAAAAAAAAAAAAAAAAAAACCCAAACAAACAAAACTCCCTTAGTAACTGCCTCAGATGTCATCTGAAGATACTGCAGAACAAGCAAGGACATCAAAAGTGGTGAGAAACAGAAGGAAAGAGCACAAGATGTACCCTCATTCGAGCATGCAGCTATTTAGCTCCGGAGCATGTGAGACTTCCATTGAATTAGGATGTCATGATTTCAGGGGGACTTTCCTCTGAGGTGATGATGATTTATTGCTATGCTTCATTTGATAATTGGCAAATGGAGAAAACCAGGTGCAGGGCCAGGGAGGGAAGAAAATTCCTCTTCATCAGGACACCTCTGACCTTCACAGTGAAACAGAAGAGGCCTCATCCTGTGCTGCCTTCTGCACAAGCCGCATGCTGGCTTCAACCAGCTCTCCAGAGGCTGTGGAGGCATGTGGAGAGGCAACCTTCCTTCAGCTGCTTGGGCAGCCTGAGGTCCCTGACTCACCCTCTGGTGTCCTAGAGAGATCTACCCTCCATAGAGACTGTTCTCCTGGCCTCTAGATGAAGTATAGGTCCTATATATATCTGCATATGCAAAAATTGCTGGAAAGAGCTACGGACATTTGGGAAGATGTTCTCTGAAATCCTACAGAGTTAGAAACCCGGTCTCAAAGAAGAGACCCAACAATCTGTGTGGTGCTGCGTGCTTAGAGCTTCATTGGGAAGGCAGCAACCATTTGCCTAATGTAAGTCTGACACTCTCTGGGGCACAGAAGTGAAGAAGATTAATTTTTAATTTGTATCAACCTTGTAGCTAAGCCCAGCAGTGGGTGAAACCTTTAGTGATTCTGGGCTTAAGCAAAGGTAAGATGTGCAAATGGTGGCTGAAATTTCAGCTGCTTGAGGTGGGCTCCAACTGCTTTTGTCATGACATTGTTGTGCAGTTGCACAGGACTGAGCAGTACAGAGGAAATTCATAGAACCATGGAATGGTTTAGGTTGGAAGGCAACTCAAAGGTCGTCCAGTTCCAACCCCTTGCCATAGGCAGGGACACCCCCCACTAGTATAGGTCACTCAAGGCCTCATCCAACCTGGCCTTGAACACCTCCAGGGAGGGAGCATCCAAGTGATGCTTTTTGTGTGCAGAGGGACAGCTGGAAGGTTGGCACCTGGTAACACAGGAACAGGGCACAAACAAGATGACCTCAAGGAGTGAATATCTCTGGGATCTTTGCAGAGTGACCCAAATAAGGTCTGGTTCTTACTGCTGTCATCTGAGCCAAGTCCTGTGCAAGGCAGATGAGGGTGGGCAAAAGAAGCCTATTTCAGATAGCAATGACATGCCCAGTTTCTTGTCTACTCCTACTGCAACAGAGGTTTCAGAATATAGAAGGCAGTAAGACATGTGT
The DNA here is from genome assembly GCA_013399055.1 of Ramphastos sulfuratus. Taxonomy (NCBI): domain Eukaryota; kingdom Metazoa; phylum Chordata; class Aves; order Piciformes; family Ramphastidae; genus Ramphastos; species Ramphastos sulfuratus. Next base: position 208,096 of record WBNM01033608.1, on the reverse strand, counting down.
TGGGGAAAATCCTGGCAACATTGATATTTTTCCATAGCATTAACCTTTCTCTGTTTCTGACAGAAGCAAAAGCCAGGAAGGACCTGTTCTGCTGAGAACAAAAGCAGCCTGGACTGAATGCATGGCCACTTGGCTGTGCTTCTACCTCAGGCAGAGGTGGTATTGCAGAAGGCCCAGGGACCTTGATTTGTGCATTATTTTTGACAGGTTGCCCTTTGAACACAGAGAGAGAAACTTTACAGAAAGTTGTTGCAGGTGTGGGGTTTTTTTTTTTTTTTTTTTTTTTTTTTTAAGTTAAAGACCAGAATTCTTTCAAATCAGCCCAACAAGCTGCCTGCTGCTCAATGCCAGCACCTCCTGATTACTTCAGCTAATTTAGGGGCTGGAAATGTTGTTGACAATGTGATTTCTGAAACATGGGAAGTGTTAACATGGTGGTGCAATCTGTACTATATCTGTGTCAGGAGTTTCACTGCTGTCACTTGCAACAACTTTCACCACTCTGTCCTCATCTCCCAGAACTAATTACCTTGAACTGATGGAAGTGGCTTTAAAAAAGTAAAATGTTACTTGCATTTGAGGTTGTTTTACCATGCTCTGCTGAGCTGTGTTTACCTACACTGGAGAGAGGAACAGAGCTAGGGTAAGGCATTTTAGAGCCTGGCACTAAATGAGGGAAAGATCAAGGAGGAGGCAAAATGTGCAGCCTGCACTGCCTCTGCCTTGCTCTGTTGCACGCAGCTCTCTCCTGTCTTGCTTCTCTCTTCCATCTGCTCCCCATTACTTGCTGACAGCCACATCCCCGCTGCTCTCTGCTGCTCCTGGCTGGCCAAAGCACTCCTTGCTGATCCCCCTGTGCACATATACATATAAATATTTTCAGGTTGTTTTTTTCCCTGCTTGGCAACACTGTCAGTCTGCATCTATGCTTGTCTTTCATATCCAAATGGAATAATGCTACAGAACATCTAGGTTCTTAAGGTAAAAGTCTCAAGATAGGCTCTGGCCTTGCTGTAGCATCTCCTGATGCTGCATTTCCATGACTCTCATGAGTGCTGTAGATCAAAAGCCTTGATGCAGGACTTGAGGCCTTTGAGGGCTGATGGCTTGGACGAGCACAGCTCTGCTGGATAAAGCACTGTTGGATGAAAGGGCCCAAAGGATGGTGGTCAGTGGAGTTAAATCCAGCTAGTGGCTGATCACAAGTATAATAAGCAGTTCCTTTAGTGAACTAGTCCCCTAGAGCTCAGTGTTGGGACCACTTCTGTTTAGCATCTTTATTGATGACCTTGATGAAGACCAAGTGTGTCAGCAGTAAGTTTGCAGATGACACCAAGTTGGGTGGCATTGTCCATCATTGTGAAGGCAGGAAGGCTCTGGACTTGAATAGATTGGATCCATGGGCCAAAGTCCATGGCATGAGCTTCAATAAGGCCAAATGCCAGGAACTGCACTTGGGCCACAACAACCCTAAATGATGCTACAGGCTTAGGGCAGTGTGGCTGGAAAGCTGCCTGGCAGAAAGAGATCTGGGGGTTGTGATAGACAAACAACTCAATGTGAGCCAGCAGTATGTCCAGCAGGCAAAGCAAGCCAGTGGCATCCTGGCTTGGATTAGAAATGCTGTGTCCAGCAGGAGTAGGGAGGTGATCGTTAATAGAATCATAAAATCAACCAGGTTGGAAGAGACCTCAAAGATTATCCAGTCCAACCTATCACCCAGCCCTATCCAATCAATTCCCCTTGCGTTCTGCTCTGGTGAGGCCAAACCTTGAGTGTTGTGTTCACTTTTGGGCACCTCGTTACAAGAGGGATGTGGAGGTGCTGGAGTGAGTGCAGAAGAGGGCAACAAAGCTGGGGAAGGGCCTGGAAAATAAATCTTATGAGGAGTGACTGAGGGAGCTGGGGCTGGTTAGTTTGAAAAAGAGGAGGCTTAGGGGAGACCTCATTGCTGTCTACAGCTACCTAAAAGGACATTGTGGAGAAGCTGCTGCTGATCTCTTCTCACAGGTAAACAGTGATAGAACAAGAGGCAATGGCTTCGAGCTGTGACTGGGTAGGTTTAGACAGGATATTAGGAAACATTTTTTCCCATCAAGAGTGTTTGTGCATTGGAATGGACTGCCCAGGGAGGTGGTAGGGTCACCAACCCTGCATGTATTTAAGTCATTTGGGTGTAGTGCTTGAGGACATGATTTAAGGGTGAACTTAAAGGAGTAGGTATATCAATTGGACTTGATCCTGAGGGTCCTTTCCAACCAGAATTGTTCTGTGAAAGCCACCCTTGGTATTGTAACACATTGTACATGTGGAGAACAGATCTCTGAGCTATCTTTACTAAAGGCATCTGCTGCCTGACTTTTGTCTTGCTTTGTGTGTGTGAGTTAATGGATTACTTAGAAAAGAAGTGGCACTTTTAGTGTCCATTAACTCTAATTTAACTAATGCTAAATCGAACTTGATCACCTATGGACACACTTGTAAGAGGCCTGTTCATACCAGATGGATTCATCAGAATTGGGACTATTACTTCCAGCATGAAATGAATTCATGATCCTGGGAAATCTAAAATAAAGGCTTACCAAAAAATACATGGTAGCATGTTAAGTATCCGTTAATACAATGGAATGACACTTGGACTTTGACAAATCCAGAGGAAATCCCCATGGAGGAGGGTGGCACAGGAGAGTGTTCATAATATAAAACATGGAAATTCATCCCCTACCTATGACCTTCACTTTGTATAGGAGGGAAGAAATTAATACAACTCGTCCCTGATAAGAGGCTTCTATAAATATTATAAATCACATGAGAAGTTTCCTTTGAATCTCAGGATTTCCCTTTCTCCTTTAGCAGAAGAAAACTTTTTAAAAAAAAAAAAAAAAAGAAGAAAAAGGTGTGATTTGGGTTGTTTTTGTGGCGTTGGGGGTTTTGTTTTTTTTTTTTTCCAAACAGTGTAATTGGAAAGAACAAGATCTGAGTGGAAGAGAGCTCAGAAATGACCTGCTGGCTCTGGGAGTGCCTGTTCCCTGCTGTCATCACTGCCTCCTGGGGTCTTCACTCTGAGCCAGTGCTCTTTGCTCAGTCACTGCAGTTTTGCTTCTGGTTCTGCTTGTGGCTAGGAACTCAGCTTGCAAGCGATGCCCTTCAAGGTCCATGGCTCTTGCTGCAATTGAACCTTTTTGCTCCTCTTTAGAGGACACTTGTCCTCATTATCCCAACTTGCCACTTTACCTAAGCATATGTTAAAAAGTAAAGTAAGTCAAAAGTTCAAAGCACCCAGTATGGCAAACCACAACAAATAGCATAAAACAAGTTCTGCAGGCATAGTAACTCCTGCTGGTTGCAATAAGGAGATGATTATTTTATTCTTGTTTCTCTATTGCTATTAGGTCCAGCTGAGACCTTGGATGTAAATACAGAGAGTGTTCATGCCCTGCAGGGCTTGCAAACTGTCAGAAACTGGTAAAACAGATGTTCCAAGAAAAAGAGAACTTGTTCAGTGGCACAGAGCTTAATCACAGCTCTCTTCATCTGCTAAATACCCCAAACTATGGAGGCAAACCCACCTTGTGGCTCTGTGCTGCATCTTTTTACTATCAGACCTTCTACTGACCCTGAACAGATTCTTTGAGGGTTCAGGTTGTTGGTTTGGTTTTTAGGTTTTTTTTCCCCTTTTTCTGTTGTTGCTCATATTTTCCCCTCACATTAATTATACAGATGCACTGGGAGCCATGTGCTTTGCCACATCACAAAGGAAACCACAGGACTGAAGATCAGAAGATCTGCCAGATGTATTTTCTTGGTAGAATACCACACAAGGGTCAGGGCTCAGGCTGCCAGACTGGGCTGCCTGCCTCGGCAAAACAGGATAGGGACATCACCTGCTTCCAGAAAAGGGGACCACAGAAGAAATAAGCTCAGTGCAAACACATGACAGCATCTGGAGACTGATTTTATTAGCATTTGGAGTTTGTTAGGTTGTTTTGTTTTGTTTTTTTTTTCTTTCTAGTAGATATGCTAACAACTATAACTCTTTAAGGTCAGAACTGCCTGTCTATGCTTAGGCTGAGCAGTATCTTGTTTCCTGACAAGCCCTTTGCTTCTTGGTGCCTTTGCAATTTCAAGCTCAGAATAGAGGCCTTCAGGACTCTGCCTGCTTGAGAAAGAGCATTGTTTGTCTATGCCTCACACTGGTCTTATGCATGTATTTAATTTTTGGTGCATCAATAAAGGTTACTAAAGACAAGGGTTTGAAGTGATTACTTTCTTCAAGTAGGAACTCAGGAACAGGCTCTGTGTTATCTGCTTTAGGAAACTTGCAGCTGCATCTTGCCTGACAGTTTGTCAAGGATGTTGCTGCTTCTGAGCTTGTAGAAATGGCAGCCAGAAATGGTTATTCATTAAATACTTTTAAATTTTACCCTCTGTTGCAAAGGTGATTTAATATTTATTTATTTTGCTGGAGGAAACAGTTCCCACTGACTTCTTTCAGCACAGAAGATACCAAGTTAATTTCTATTTCTTAGATTACAGCCCTAATGTACTCTATATCACCTATCTGAAGGGGCAAGGAGTGGGCAGAAGGCTGTTATCCTGTCTCTAATTCCATCCTTCAAGAGAAATTCAAGCGGCAAAGCCATACCTAACAGATATCAGCTGCCCTCTCTGAATTCAGATTCTAATTAGTGTATTTATTTTCTTTCATGAAATTGGGGTTTGTGATTGGAAGGCACATGACTTGAAGACAGAAGCAAAAAGTTACCCTTCCACTGCTGATCTGTAGACCTGGTTTTCTGCTCCAGGAAAAAGAAAGTCTTTATTGAAATAACCCCTGGGGTCAAATCTTCAGAACCATGTAAGTGATTCCAGCACTTAAGCCTTGAGTTTTGTATATTTCTTTCTTTGACTTCAAAAGTGAGGTGAGGGACTTGGGGCTTTTGAGCCTAGAGAAGGCAGAGAGGAGATCTTATCAATCCAGGAGAGAAGCCAGGCAGAGAGGGACCTGGGGGTACTGATCGACAACCGATTGAACATGAACCAGCAGTGTGCCCAGGTGGCCAAGAAGGCCAAGAGCATTCTGGCCTGTATTAGGAAAAGTGTGGCCAGCAGGACCAGGGAAGTCCTTCTGCCCCTGTACTCAGCACTGGTTAGGCCACACCTTGAATCCTTTGTCCAGTTCTGGGCCCCTCCATTTAAGAAAGATGCTGAGGTGCTTGAATGTGTCCAGAGAAGTGCATCAAGGCTGGTGAGGGGCCTGGAGCACAGCCCTGTGAGGAGAGGCTGAGGGAGCTGGGGGTGTGCAGCCTGCAGAAGAGGAGGTTCAGGGCAGACCTCGTTGCTGTCTACAGCTACCTGAAAGGAGGTTGTGGCCAGGTGGGGTTGGACTCTGCTGCCAGGCACCCAGGGACAGAACAAGAGAATACAGCCTCAAGCTGTGTCAGGGCAGATTTAGGCTGGGTGTTAGGAAGAAGTTCTTGCCAGCTAGAGTGATTGGCATAGGAATGGGCTGTCTGAAGAGGTGGTGGAGTCCTCATCCCTGGATGTGTTTAAGAGAAGGCTGGATGGGGCACTTAGTGCCATGGTCTAGTTAATTAGAAGGGTTAGGTGGTAGGTTGGACTCAGTGATCTTCGAGGTCTTTTCCAACCTGGTTAATTCTGTGATTCTGTGAATACTTAAAGTGTGAGTGTCAGTAGGATGGGGCCAGTCTTAATTTTAAGTGCTACCCAGTGACAGGACAAGAGGTAATGGGCACAAACACAGGAAGTTCCATCTAAACATGAAGAGGAACTTCTTTCTTTTGAGGGTGGTTGAACACTGGACCAGGCTGCTCAGAGAGGTGGTGGAGTCTCCATCTCTGGAGTCATTCAAAGCCCACATTCTGTGCAGCTTGCTCTGAGTGAACCTGCTGTGGCAAGTGTGCTGGACTAGGAGACCTCCAGAGGTCTCTTCCAACCCTTATTTTTCTGTGATTTTTGGTACCTAAACATATTGAACTGCAGAGCCTGTTTAGTACCCTGGGATATTGCTGAGTGAGCCGGAAGAGCCACATAGAATATGTCAGTGTCATACAGAGGAACTGGTTCCCAGGAACAGCTGAAGTGCATGCAACACTCTGTCCCATCAGTGTGACTCTAGCTTAGTACTGGCCTGGCCTCTGGCTCAGGACAGAACTTGTCTAGGCTTAGCTGGGCAACAATCATTTTAAATGTCCCTGACAGATAGATGGATGAGTGTATG